>JAKZLQ010000082.1:0-22328 GCA_023309525.1 Arxiozyma bovina
CATACAAGTATGATTGAATATAAATCAATAGACATTATTAATATTAAATCCGATAAAATACAAGCTTGTACGTAACTACATTAAAGTAAGATTGTTTGTTCCAATAATACAAATATATAAAGAACAAACATAAGAAGGTAAAGAACAAATTATTATACTTTCTCTCTGAACATATTAAGTGATATTATTATATGTATATATATATTATTTCTATACTTTATATATAAGAGATTGAAGAATTGTAATAATAAAATATATATCAATAACTTTAACATTTAATCATGACCACTAACTACAGTAAAATTCTAGGTGCTTCTTCTTATGATAATTATATCGTACAAGGCCTGTTCTTCTTATATTACACATTAATTTGTTAAGATTTATAAGGTGTGGAGTAATAACCTATAAGTTATAAACGGAACATTATGAACCATATATTTTATAAGTAGTCGCTCATTGTATTAAATAATACAAATACTATATACAAAACTATGTATTATGTATATAAAGTAATAGATAGAAGAAATTAGATATAATTTCTCTATCTCGACTATTTATATCTTTCTGAAAAATAATTTTCAGAAAACTTTTTCACAAAATTTTCATTGAGTCCGGGTTATATCTTAACACCCTCCCTTACACGGTACTCAATGACTGTAGATATATATGCCAGATGATATAGAATATCTCTTGTTAATTTGCTGTCAATAATTCATGGCATACGAGTAATATAAAACTGAAAAAGGTAAAGATCTATGCAGATATGCTATGAGCATCTATTTCTGTGTTCTGTGATGAAGAACAGATTTAGAGCATATCTGTGATGTACAATGAAATGACATTAGTGTTCATGTCGTGATAATGGTTATTGATTGATCTTGTCAGCTGCTTGATAAATACATTGAATCCTGCAGAAATATCTTTCTATATTCTAAGTAGTGTGCTTGAGGTAATCCTAAATGCATATATTTTGTTCCATATTAATATGAGTTGGGTGGCAAGTTCATGACGTAAATGATAAAAATTTACACGTAGTATAGTTTGGAAGGTTGGCTGTGACGTTCTTGAAAAATGTAGACGAAGCTGGTGTTTAATTGTATATATAGAATGTTCCTAAATATGAATATACCTGGAATATGAAGCTTCGTAGTAAGATTATTTTAGTGAACCTGAATGTCCTATTATAATCGATGATGATGAGCACTCTGTGTATAAGCTGCATTTGAATAGTGACATGCCACTAAGGATCTAAAGAGAATAGTTGTCGATCTTTAGTCCTGGAAATACAATTTGAAGAGACGTCAGAAAGAAGTAATATAATATTATAATGAACCTTTCCAATTCCGTGATATGGTCTTTTTATATTGCACGCACTGATAGTAATATGATATGCAGTGGTTTGTTTGTCATGACCCCCTAAATGATAGCAGTAGCATTAAGTCTTAAAAATATAGGATGTGAAGTATAGAATAAACCGACAGGAAACAGAGAAGTTCAAAATGGCGGTTGTAAAGAAGTATCCCCTCCCTTAAGGTAAATATACTAAGAAGGTTAAACGAACGGACATTACATAGTGAGAACCTAAACCTGTTAAACTCTGGTAGTGACAATGAAAATAATGGAAGAGAAGAGATTTAGAATCGAGTCTAGCTGATAGAGAGTTAGAGCTTAAAAACTGAACTCTGAGAATATATGAAGAGCAAATCAGTCCATGTGTGTGAAAAATATTTACTGGTATGTCTAAATATTATCTCATGGTTGACTGTTTAATGATAACCGGCCTTGCAATAATGCAGTTAGAATAAGCCTGTGAGCAGCTAGATGTAATTGATTCTTGTAATCTTATATTAATTCAATAGAAGAAGGAGAGAAATGGCATTTTATGTATTAGTGAGAAAACATCATGTCATTTGGAACAATTGAATTAAGCATGGGTTATGGAGAAATAGAGTTTATACTATTACTCTATTGTATGATTCTGTTTAACAGATTATCACAATGCAATGTAGTCAAAATAATAGTAAGTTGATTGTGGCGAGCAGAATAGATACAGTGTTCCCCCCGTTCTGGAGACACACCTTGTATGAAATGACAAAGAATTAAGAAGATATAGCCTGAAATTATAAAGCCGTAATAAACCAATGGGTAACCATAGATCATTAAAGGATATGAAAAATAAAGCGAATATGTTGGAGATGAATGGTAATCCAATAGTGATAGCATAGCGAGCAGATATGATTCATGTTCTTCTAGACTGAGTATTGTGCCCATATTGTCGGATAGTATATGTGTCTGGAACATATAAATCATATGGGGCTTGAAAGGTCACCTGTCATAATAAAGGAGTAGAAAATAATATTGAATACCGATTGGACAGAATTACAAACCTAGTGTTAAAATTATAGTACGAACATGTATGAAATATAGAAAGTTGTTGTAGTATGATGTATGTTGATTGACGAAAAAACAATTTTGTAAACAACTTTAGAAATGTAAGGCTAATACTACACTGTGACGATTGACAACAGGGAGAGGAGAGTTCAACTTTTGCTTTACTTGGACTTTTATTCTTTGTCTCACTCAATCCATAAGAAACAATATCAGCAGCAGTTGCATCAGGTCTCATCACCTGTTGAGATAAGATTTTGGTATCAAAGGTTTTATTAACATTCATCTTAGATTAATATGTTAATATAATATAGACTTACAATAGGATATTGGTGGTATTGTAAGTTATCAGCTATTTTATAGTAGGATATTAGTGGTACTATAAATTGTTATTATATTACTTTATGTTGATGAAACCAATATTAGGTTTGTGAAATGGTATAATAAAAGCAGTATTATATGATCTTGACAGAGGTAAATATCAGGCAAAATTAAGCTATTGATTTGTTGGATTTGAAAAAAAATGTCCACAATCGAGGTTAAAATAAACTGAAATGCTGAGTGACTTTTTCTGGTTGATGCAAAACTTAATTCGTATTGGTAGACCTCTCATGCTTAGGATAGTATATGTAATAGAAACATATATATCACATGTAGTAGGTTAAGTTAGCAGCTTGAATAAATAATCACTGGATGCATTGATGATATTGAACACCTCTACTGTTTAGCTGGGGCAGATGTTCATACCTTGGATGTTATATGCACAGTTTACATATAAATCGTATGAAATTAGCAAAATCAATGCCTCAGGATACAAAAATTTGTTGCAGTAGATTAGATATGTCAAAAGCAGTGCCTAATGAGCATTTCAATTTAATATAGTGGTAATATACTATTACTTTAATACAAAACCTTACAATATGACCTAGGGTTAAATGGGAAATGTATTAGTAGCCATTTTGAAACCAATTATGAAAAACTGTATTTAGCAGCAATGGATAACACCTCTAAAATAACAACCTTACGTACAAAGAGAAAGGTAAGGTAAGGTTGAAGCTTTCCTATGTATCAGTGACAAATATTAACCGATACATAGAGGAAGTCGCATCAGGGCTCATAACCTGTTAAGATTTATAAGGTGTGGAGTAATAACCTATAAGTTATAAACGGAACATTATGAACCATATATTTTATAAGTAGTCGCTCATTGTATTAAATAATACAAATACTATATACAAAACTATGTATTATGTATATAAAGTAATAGATAGAAGAAATTAGATATAATTTCTCTATCTCGACTATTTATATCTTTCTGAAAAATAATTTTCAGAAAACTTTTTCACAAAATTTTCATTGAGTCCGGGTTATATCTTAACATTTTCTTATACTGGAATACAAAGTAATATATAGAAATACATAAATATAATATACAGCTGTAGTTTACAATGTTGAAAAATGGGTATTTAACGACTTCTTCTTTTATTTGAACAAAATTTTTCATTCAGAAAATCCTGATTTTTTACGTCAAGAATGATCATCGAGTCTGAGTGACCCTCAACAAACAGTACTTTGCATCATACTATACGAATAATACAATATACTTTCTTACGAAAATATAATTATTTGAAAGTCACATGAGTAATATATACTTTTTATTTACTTTAAAAAGTATTTTATAAAATTTATTTTATTTTAATAATCCGTTTATTCATTTAATTTTATTTTCGTTAAAAATAATTTATTTTTTATACTGTTTACTGTGGCACAATACTACCTTTTTTATAAAGCTGTATTTTTTGTTGTGATAAAAATGTATTTAAGCCTAGTTCGGAACGAAGTTTCCGAAAAATTTGGGATTAAGTGGAACGCACTGTTCCGCTAGTTTCCTAAATATTCGGAAAATCATTCCGTGGGGCCAATTTTAGAAACATGTAAGGTCTAATCATATACATACATATATTAACGATAAGTACTGTACAGTTTAGTTATAATCTATGTTTTAAAAAAAAGAAATAGCAACTATATGTTGAGAGTTACTCAGACTCGATGATCATTCTTGACGTGAAAATCATAATGTCAAGATATAACCCGGACTCAAGAAAAATTATGTGCGGAATGTTATGATCCGAATTATGTTGAGAGAAAAACTTTCTCTTGAAGATTTTTCTCTCTTGATATAAAACTCAATATTAAGATATACATAGCTAATTGTGAATCTTGTACTTGTATATTAATAAGTAAATTAACTGTATGTAAAAAGAAAAAATAAGTAAGGTGTTTAATCAAAAGCATAAAGATTTATATAAAGCATTATTTCTTATATAATATCCAAGTTTATAGCTGAAAACACATATCATTTCAAAATGTCAAATATTGCTGAATTTAGAAAAGATTTAAGAGCTTTACACATTATGACAGACAATATCAACACTATGCAAAATCCACAATTATCTCAAGCTGCCTCTACTCAAAGCAATGCAGCTTTACAGAATTTTGCTAGGCATAGATTATCTTTAATAACTAGGTTTTTCATATTTTCTAAACAGTTTTTTGCAAGTTTCCGGCAATATAATAACAATGGGACATAGCATACAGCTGTTGAATCATTACAAGACATTAACTTAGTTAAACAGTGAAATGATGTTAAAACATCCAATAAAATCGTAGCTGTTATGATATCCTTTTCAGTAAAAGTAAAAGCATAAAATCCTCCTTCTGTAGTTTTAGTGACTGCCACAAACTTTTTAAAACCTTCGATATTTTTCAAAAAGTGTTTAATAAATTCATATACCGAATCCCAGCTTGTTCTACAATATTTTGGTGGTAAACTAACTACATGTTCAGTGAAATTCTGTTTCCAATTAGTGTTACTATGTAATTTCATAGATAATTTAATCAAACTTTCAACAATGTTAATGGAACAATCAACTGGAAGAAGCCTCTCATAACTCTTAATATCATTATTCAAAGTCTCTCCTTCATTGTCGATCAGAGTATCTAAATCTTCTTTTGTAAATAGATCCCATAAACTATTCTCTTCGAAAATTTTAATGATATCAGAGATTAAGTCTTTGACAAATAACTAGGTTTGATGAATAGAACGACCTGTATGAATATCAAAAAATGGGAAGTTATTAAATCCCTTAAATGGAGTAGAAGCGCTCAAAACAGCTGATGCATTATCAGTGCTATAAGATGTTAATAAAGAACTCAATTAATTGTCATTGGCAACCATAAACAGGAGTTTAGTTTGTAAAGCTGCACTGTTTGGAGTAGAAACAGAAACAGCTTGAGATAATTGTGGATGTTGCATAGTGTTGGTATTGGCTGTTATAATGAACAGTTCTAAATAGGATGTTAGCAATTGATCGGACAGGTTAGTTTTCTTATACTTGAATACAAAGTAATATATAGAAATACATAAATATAATATACAGCTGTAGTTTACAATGTTGAAAAATGGGTATTTAACGACTTCTTCTTTTATTTGAACAAAATTTTTCATTCAGAAAATCCTGATTTTTTACGTCAAGAATGATCATCGAGGCTGGGTAACCCTCAACATAATTAATTCCTCTTTACTTTTATTATTGACTTCTTTGAAACAGATAGGAATAGTTACTTTCTTAAGTGTCTTATTAATTAAATTAATAGATATACATATTGTGTCAGCACCTGTATTTGACTTCCATCCATCATATTCCATATTTGTCCATGGAATACCAATTCTTTTCAATGTTTGAAAACGATTTGAAATATTACCAATAACCGTAGTATGGTTAGAACTAGACTCATTGATAGTAATTGGTTCTAAAAATGATTGATGACATTTAAAAAGTTCAAACACAAGATTTTTTATATCTGATGAACATTTTTTAATATAGGATGCGCATCTCTTCCTATTCCATGAAGGATTCCAGTCAGGAACATATTTTTGAGCCCATTTCCTAAATATTGGTTTATCAAAGAATGAATGACCCAAACTAAGCATGACTGAGACAGTGACTAATTCATTAAAAGCGTCATTCTATCTTAATTTTCTTTTTTTGGTGCAATAGCAAACGAATCGTCTATAGATAGTTGTTGTTGCTTATTTTTTTCAAGTTTCTTCATTAATTCTAGCACATTTGCATTATTTCTATCTAAATAGGAAAGAATATCAGATTCATTTTCAACAAAAACTGAATGATAGGCATTTATATGTTCTTGACATCTTTTAGAGGCATTCTTTTCAAAAATTAGAGTCATCCTCAAAGTTAATAACTTTTTGACAAATAGTGTCTTTTTCCTTATGAAAATATTGGCAGACTCTTTTATTTCAATCTGAATAAAGAACATACTATAAATATTTTTAGAGGTATTGTAAAGATCTTAAATCTTTTCTAAATTCAGCAATATTTGACATTTTGAAATGATATGTGTTTTTAGCTATAAACTTGGATATTATATAAGAAATAATGCTTTATATAAATCTTTATGCTTTTGATTAAACCCTTACTTCTATTTATTCTTTATATATACAGTTAATTTACTTATTAATATACAAGTACAAGATTCACAATTAGCTATGTATATCTTAATATTGAGTTTTATATCAAGAGAGAAAAATCTTCAAGAGAAAGTTTTTCTCTCAACATAATTCGGATCATAACATTCCGCACATAATTTTTCTTGAGTCCGGGTTATATCTTGACAGGTATAGAATCAGTAACGGATGAGAGCATGTTTACAATGCTTCAAATGATAATGAGTAAAACAAATTCAGAATAGTTCAAAGAAAAATGTTTTAATTTATTCGAAATAAAACATTATAAAGTCTTTCTAAATATCGAAAAGTATTCAAGTATGTTGCGATATAATAAGGTGTGGAGTAATAACCTATAAGTTATAAACGGAACTTTATGAACCATATATTTTATAAGTAGTCGCTCATTGTATTAAATAATACAAAAACTATATATAAACCTATGTATTATATATATAAAGTAATAGGTAGAAGAAATTAGACATAATTTCTCTATTCTGACTATTTATATCTTTCTGGAAATTATTTTTCAGAAAACTTTTTCACAAGATTTTCATTAAGTCCGGGTTATATCTTGACATATTACTCTTGTAACTGACTATAACTGTATTATTTCAAACCTTTGGTACTATGTAGCAGAAGATCTTCGAATATAGGTAGTGAAAGGACTTAGTCAAACCTGAACACCTTTCTTCTATGCCACTTCCGACAATCGGAAAGTTATTCCTTCAGGACCCAAAATTTGCAGGCAGAATGGTCTGGGGGCTTTTCCAAACCAGGCTTAACTCAATGACTCATAGTATTCTCCACACAAAACTTCTTGAGTGTGGAATATATTTTGACAGTAAATATGTAAGTAATATATGATAATAATATACAAAGAGTAATAAATGATTCTTTATTTATTCTCGTTGAGTATTACCCAGACTTAATAATCATGTTCAAGAAAAATTTTACCTTTCTTGAAAAGTTTCTTCACATGTAAAAAAAGGTAAATAAAGATTCTTTATCTTTCTTTGAATATTATCATTGTATATTAGATATATATATATATATATTATCTTGTATGTTGTTTAATATAAATAAGTGAGCTGTTTGATATTGCTTATACAGACCAATAAGTTATTTCATAATAATAGACAACAATATTTAATCTATTGACAACCTGCAATTCTAACTTCCAGTTATTACCAACTCTGTTTTTTTTTCAAGTACTTAGTAAAAGTAGAGTAAATAAGTAAAAATGAAAAGACATATGAGAAAGAAGTATGGTATTTTAACATAAGATATAAAAGTCAGTAATGTTATATGGATAAACCAGTATAATTGTTGTCATAATATTGATAAGCTATATATCATCGTGACTATAATATAGGTATCTTTTTGTATGGGTAACTCGAATTACTTGTTCTAATTTTGTGAATATCTCCCTCTATATATATATTAGATAAAATTTGTATATTATTGCATGGTCTTTTGGTTTGTTACTTTGTTTAACAACCGTATTTTCAGTTATTTTTATAACTAAGGCATGATTATTTGTGTTTATATTCTCTTCTATATGAAAGATATTTATAGATATTTTTAGTGTTTTGAAACCTAACTAGTATGCATTAATGTATGAATAATGTTTAAAAAAAAAGTTACAGTGAATTATTTAACTATTAAAAGTAATAGGATAAAACCTTTGCTTCTCTCCCTCCTCTTCCTTGTCCTTCCACGGAAAACATAAGTTATTAGGATGTATATGAAATAGATAAAAATAATATCTCACAATTCCTTCATTAGGGTTGGACATATATGGCTGATTTAACTCTTTTGTATAGTTTTTGTTCTTGATATCGGGTTTACAATTATTTGTCCTTTCATCTTTCATAATTGTACAATTTTGTAAGAATTTTTACTAATTATGGATATTAACTTACAAAAATAACTGAGTAAAAGAATGACTGACTTTCCTTTGATTACATATTGAGTCATTTCTGCACTATCTATTTTTTAATAGATAGTAGTTCAGTTTTAAACAAAAACGATTCAAGGGAAAGACATGAAAAAACATTCTTTCTGATTCCGTTTGTTGGGATTTCTAAGGGTTGGAATCGATATTTAAGACTAAAACTAAAGATACTATTTTCAATGTTGCAAAAAATGTTGGAATGGTCTCATGCCTGTCTCTGATGTGAGCAATCCGTTCAAAAATAAAAATGTGTGTAATCCATCATCCGAAATTGAAGAAATATTTCACATAATCATAATATCACCAATTAATGAGATAACAGATATATGTGAAAATTTTTCTAATATGAAAAATATATAAATGAAGAATTTTTCTTATTAATTTTCTACTCTGGATGAGGAATATTTATATATCTCGTTTTTATATGTTATTTTTATTTGCATATGCTGAAACTACAGGTTCTAAAATAAAATAGAATGAATCAATAAGATTTTAACCAATAAGAATAAATCTTGCAGCAAAAATATCTCTATAGTAGAATTATTACCAATAAGATGTTTTACCCCTTGATACTTAAATAAGATATTCAAGTTTCCTAATAGGTATACTAACGGGTATCCCTAAAATACATACAGTGGTGAATTATGACAGATGATGATATTCGATACTCATTTCTAAACATATATAAGGAACATGAAGTAATCGATAATTGATAATATTTTTCTCACTATTTTTTATAACTATATATTTTATTTTACTGTCTAGCAACACATTTATATAACTCCTATATAATTGAAGAACTTTACTTCTATTTTACACACTAAAGACTTTAATAATATTGCTGGTTTTTTGCCAATTTAGGAATTTATGCTGGTTTAACATTATTTATGCTAGAATTGTTCCCCAACAACAAAATATTTTTTCTACTTTGAAAAATTTTATCTTGATAGAAATTAATTTATATAAAAAGAAGAATAAATAGATTATTCATATATAAGGTTTATATACTATGTATAGTTATCATACATAGAAAGAAACCGAAGAACTTCTTACTAATTTTATACCACTATACTATTATCAATTGATTTTACAGATCTACTTATCGTCATGTCAAATCTTACCACCAATATGAATAATCTATCAATTTCTTCTCAAATATATATAATATAAATTGAGAATGTTTGATACAAATTTATTATCCGAAGGCGCTCACTCTTAACAGCATAATTGTCTAAACCTGGGAAAGAAAGAGGAGTGGAACTTCTTTCATATATATTTCATTAATATTTTTGCTGGTTTTTTCCAATCTGGAAATCATATGGTGGTAAAATTGTTCTCCAACGACAAAAGCACATTTTTATCTTGAAAATTTTTAATCTTGTAAAAAATTATTTTATATGAAAGAGAAGAAATAGATACGAATATTCAGATATAGGTTTATAATATCTATAGTTGTCATACATTGAGAGAAAATGAAGAAGTGTTACTATTAAATCTGTAAAGCTGTATTATTTGGAGTAGAAATAGCTTGACGTAACTCAGGTTGTTAAGTAGTGTTAATATTGTCTGTTATAATGAAAAGTTCTAAACAGGATGTTAGAGAATGATTGGACAGGTTAGTTTCTCATACGTGAATACAAAATAATACATAGACGTACATAAATATAATATACAGATGTAGTTTAAAACATTGAGAAGCAGAAATTTCACGAATCTTTTTTTTATATGAATGAGATTTTTCATTCAGAAAATTATGATTTTTTTTACGTCAAGAATAATCATTGAGTCTGGGAAATTCTCAACAAAATTTATCATTATACTATCATCTAATGAGTTTACAGATCTACTATAACATTATATCCTACTTCATCACTGATATGAATAATCTATATATTTCTTCTCAATTTTGAAATATTGTACATTAGATATGATCATCGCTACTAAAGATATGTATACCAATATTCTTCGTCTAGAGGGGGAAAAGTCACATAATAATAAAATTAAAAATAAATGATGTAATAATATCACAATTGAGGATTTTCTTGGGCGGCTATTTTTTACAAAATAGGAAATGTTTGTTTTAAAGAAATTTTTGTAGATGAGATAGAATAAATTTTAAAAAAAAACTATTGTCTTACTTCTTTTTCAGATTGTATTTTGTAGAGATCTTAAAGCTTGACCAAAAGTTATATCTAACATGTTCATTATAATCTATAGTGTATTTAGATCACCTTATGAGTATTATAATGAGTAATATAACGCACACTCATTTTTATATCTACAAACTGGTCAATACATAGAAATTCATATATATAGTACATTAAATATAAACTACAAGATTGTTCTGTCGGTTTTGGCTTTATATATAAATTTTCTAAATGAAAATTTTTACAGCAGATTCACGTGATCAAGAATACACTTTTATCACAACACGCCTCCTCAAAGTATATTATTGATCATCTTTCCATAGAATCTGATTTAACAATATCTCATGTCGAGGACCTGCCAAAGGCTTTGTCATTATATCAGCTAACTGATTATCAGTTCTTATATGCTGAGCCTCCAGAAAGGATGAATCTAGATGCTGCCTAATAAAGTGAAACCTTACCCTAATGTGCTTGCTCTTAGCATGAAACACTGGAAATTTTAATAATTCTAGTGCAGAGGCATTATCCACAAAAAGTTTATGTGTGTCTCTGGGAATATCCATAATTTCTAATATTTCATTTAACCACACTGTCTCACGAACACTTTCATTTGCAGCAACATATTCTGCCTCTGTTGTTGACAGAACCACACATGATATCCGTTTAGAACACCAAGATATTGGAGCACCAGCATAAAATACCTGATATCCGTAAGTAGACTTAGCATCAGGAGTATCTGCATAAGATGCGTCCGTGTAAATTCTAAAATAATTATGTTCATCCTTGGTGTATTTTAGTTTATAGTCCTTTGTAGCCAATAAATAACCCATAATTCTTTTAGCCGCCTTATAGTGTATTTCCCTGGGATCTTTCAAAAATCTGGATAAAAATGATACCGCATAAGCTACATCTGGGCGTCCAGTGTTAGCTGCGAACAACAAGGTACCTATCAAACTTTGATATTTAGTAATATTATCCAATCTTGGGGAAGAGCCATCACAGTAGTCGATCTTACTTTGTAGTGGAGTATAAGGGTTGTGCAAATCCGTCAATCTCAATTCCTCAATCTTTTTTTCAATATAGTCTTCCAAACTTAAAGTAATATAGCTATCACCTTGTTCTATGTTAAGTCCTAAGAATTTCTTCACTAACCCCATATCTTTCATTTCGTAGCATTCTGAAAGATATTCTTTAACCTCTTGAATTTCATCTGGTCTACTACTAGCAATTAGTAAATCATCCACATATAGAGCAACCATACACAATCCATTATCAGATCTTTTAAAAAATAAACCAAACTCTGATGGGTGTTGTTGAAAACCTATTTTCTCCAAAGTTGTTTTCATATGCTGATTCCATAACAATGGAGATTGTTTTAAGCCATATAAAGCTTTCTTTAACTTCCATACCTTACCTGGCACAAGATCATATCCAGGAGGGGGTTTGACAAAAATCTCTTTATCAATTGGTGAATTCAAAAATGCTGTAGTAACATCCATCTGATGGACTTGAAGATGATGTCTGGCTGCAATAGCTAGAAAGAGTCTCACAGACTCATATCGAATTACCGGGGCAAATGTCTCATCATAGTCTATTCCCTCCTTTTGTCTAAACCCCTGAACCACAATTCTAGCTTTATAGAGACCAGAATCTTTAACGGTAAGCACCCATCTTGCAGGAATCGCCTTTCTTTCTGGTGGAAGATCGACAAATTCAAATGTTTCTGTGTGAAGGAGTGCACAAATTTCTTTTTCACAGGCGTCAGTCCACAGGTCTGCATCTGGTCCACTAGTTGCTTCATGAAATGACTTTGGATTACGAGAATCTAGTTGAGTTTGGGAAACTAAGGCAGAAGTTAATGGATTTTCTTCTATAGCAGTACCTTGTTTGGTGAGTAAGTAGCAGTAATGATCTGTAGTGTCTCCATAGGGCACCTTAGCACCGGAAATACCAAACACAGGAATTAATGTATCACCTACCGCAAACGGTTCCATCTCTTGAATTGTTGCCATAAAACCACTCTCTGTTGAAAATCCTGCAGTATCGTTGTCCATATGTACTTTCTTTTGTGGAGGTGATTTTACTGTTAATTCATTAGAATTTTGTGTCACAGGGACTAAAGCACCACTTTCTGCAGTCATCTTATTCATAGGTGTAGGTGACGCAGGATCAACATCAGAATGGGATCTTTTTGGTCTCCACTGTTCCAATAAAATAACATCATCTGAATCATTGGAATCAGGTATAGTATCATCAATAGGTGGTAATGCCTTTTGTTCAGGTCCTGGTTCAATATCATGTTGAATAGGTAAAGGAGAAGAATCTGATGGGAAATAACCGTCAGAACCAGGTGTTTCAATCACTGGGGAATTAGTGGCAACAGTATTATTATAAGATGGGGTACAGGGTCTATTTTTAATAGTTTCAAAATTTTTGATATTTCCACGAATAATTTGCGGAGTAGAATGATTATTTTGTACTGAAGGAGATGAACCAGGTGTTTCAACTACAGGAGAAAATGTCCTATCTGTCTTTGGAGATGATACCTCCAACATTTTTTCTAATTGTTCACTAATAGGAGCCAACGACGTTTGTAACTGAGAAGAGATGGCATCACTAATAAAACTCCTTAATTCATCTGTCATTTGGAGGGCAGTTGGTTGGGACAATTCTTGTTGGACCTCTGCCAATTTATGTTGATTAGCTAGTAATTTTTCTTGGCCTTCATAAAGACGGTCGATATCGGTTGGAACATAATCAACCATTTCAATATCACTCTGTTCAGGACTAGATGGGATTTCTGACTCAACTTCACTATTTTCAGGTGACGTAGAAACAATGGATTCTGTAACAGGTGTAAAAGCAGGCTCGATAGGTGGAATTTTCATAGAACCACTACCAGCAGAAATATCAGGGTACTTAGGCACGCCTTGTAAAGGTTTTGCGGCAAAATCATAGGCTTTATGGCTAGCCTTAGAGTCTCTTAGTGGAAAAATTGTTTCATCAAAAGTCACTTGGTTAGAAACAAACACTTTGTTCGTTTCGGGATGATAAATTCTGTATCCTTTGTGGTCTTCTGAGTAACCTACCATAACACCAGCAATTGACACAGGTGCCATTTTACCGTCACGTAAAGCTGGTGGCAAAACAGCATATGCTGCACAACCAAAAACCCTGAGGTTCGTAACATCAAGCTTTTTAACGTTTGTACCAAACCATCTGGTAAACGGAATAGAACCATTTTTACCCATATGTGGAGTTCTGTTAATCAAATATACAGCACATAGGAGTGCCTCAGACCATAAGAAAGGTGGAACACCTCCACTTATCAATAAACATCTAATTTTGTTAATAATAGTTCTATGAGCTCTTTCAACCGCACCGTTTTGGAAACTGTTATATGGTACAGTCAGTTGGTGTTCAATTCCCTTGGATGTAAAAAAATCGTGCAATATTTGACTGTTAAATTCACCCCCGTTGTCGCTTCTCACAGTGCACACTTTGTAATTACCACGGGTAGAAAAATAATTTTCTTGTCTAATAATCCAATTAATCAAAGTTTGTGCTGTGTCACTTTTGTTCTTCAAAGGTACAGCAAAATAGTAACCAGAATAAGCATCTCTTATAGTTAAAAAATATTTAGCATCTATATATTCCCGATATCTAAATCCACCACACAAATCGACTTGTATCATTTGTAGTGGTGTGGTATATACAGTTGTTGACATTTTGCCTTTACGTTGAACGTTCTTGCTGAGTGCACATGTAGGACAGACGCCGAAATCCTGAGATGGAGGTTTTGGTAGCTCAAAAGTCTTCATCATCTTACTATACACCACACCTCCAGGATGACCAAATCGAGAATGCCATAATTCACTGGGATGTGAAGGCTTCATAACATCTTTGGTCACATTACTTGTATTCAATTCACCATCAGATTCAACTATCCAGAACGCTGTCTTGCGATCCGGAATAAACTCATATAAACCTTCATTTTTACGTCCAACTAGTTCAGCATCATTTAATATTTTACTTGGTAACTTGGTCATGTATACATGGTTAGATGTAAAGATAACACACTCACCAGATACTTCGGTCATTTTAGCGACCGACAACAAATTAGTTGGTAATTCAGGTGCATACTCGGTGTTATATAAAGTATAATCACCGAGTTTAACATTTCCTTTCCCCTCAACATTAATTTTACCACCAACACCATTGACACTGCCTTTATATTCAGTGTCTAAATTTTCAAAAACATTAACAGCAGCAGTCATATGACTAGTACACCCACTATCAATAAACCATTTATCTTGGTGTTTCTTAAATCCACCAGAAACACCAGTAAAAGCTACTAAACCCTTTGACGTTTCTTTACCGTCAATTCTAAATTTCGCATTGGGGAATTTCTTTTTCAATTTAGGACATTCATCAAGTTTATGTCCTTTTTCTTTGCAGTAGTAGCATTTAATTCCATTAGTTTTTTTCATAGATTTAGATACGTACGAGGAGCTTTTCTCCATCTCTCTCATCTTTTCATTGACATTCATTTTCAATTCATCCATGTCAATATCGGTCTTGTTTCCATGTACTTCTAAAATCTTCAATTTAACGTCACCATACAAGCTGTTTACATATAAAGCAGCTAAAAATATCTTGGAGGTTGACATTTTTGAAATGTCTAAACTATAGTTAAAATTGTCTTTTTTACCACATCCCTCCATATATCTTTCTAAGACCTTCACACCATCCTTTAACTTCATGGTACCGTATAGATCTTTTAGTTTTTTTATAATCATCTTAGCAGCATGTTTCTCGGTGTCTTTTAATTCATGATATTCATCTATGATACCTTGATTGTAATCATCGACACTTTTTTGTAAGAGATTAAATAAAATCTTATTAAATGTTCTTAAAGCCATCTTATAGATCTCACTATTTTTGGAAACTAACTTTCCATCAAAATCGTGGATCTCATGTTTATCACTTTCCAAATAACCACGTAATGGTTCAAAGATGTCCTCAGCGACACTTACGTATTCACGAAGCCAAGCCTTGTAATTGGAAGAATCAATTAGCACATTGCGAAATTGAATGTTTGCTACAGGGCTCATAACCTGTAGAGATCTTAAAGCTTGACCAAAAGTTATATCTAACATGTTCATTATAATCTATAGTGTATTTAGATCACCTTATGAGTATTATAATGAGTAATATAACGCACACTCATTTTTATATCTACAAACTGGTCAATACATAGAAATTCATATATATAGTACATTAAATATAAACTACAAGATTGTTCTGTCGGTTTTGGCTTTATATATAAATTTTCTAAATGAAAATTTTTACAGCAGATTCACGTGATCAAGAATACACTTTTATCACAACATATTTATCAGTATAAGAAAAGTATAAAAGGAAGAAAAATATTTTTTATTTTTGATTGAAATTTATTCTTTTTTAAGGACCTCTTTCTCTTAAAAGAAATGCAATTTTTACATTTTTTGAAATTAGTTTATTAGTATAATTACATATTATTACATAAAATAATGTAATTTTTATTTTAAACAAAATGGTACTTTTTAATTTCAAATATAAATATTTGGCTAGGAGTTATAAAAATAACAGTTTTAAAATTTTTAATAGATATTATATCTTTGGCTATTATGTTTACACATAAATTTCCTATTGACTAATTATGCATATTTAAAAAATAAAGAATATTATAAAAATATTAGAGGGTTTATTAGTTTTTTAGTTTTTTGATGCTATATCATCGAGATTGATTTTTTGTAGGGTGGTCGGCGGGTATTCTGTGATAGTTATGTTGTGACTATTGCCAAAAAGTCTTTATGTTATATGATCTTTTTTGAGGTTTAGCTTTTAAATAAGTAAGCTACTTATTGGACTAATATTTTAAATGGATATTTGGCCTGGTTATATTTTTGTAACTATTATCTATGTTTTAATATTTTGGAAGAGCAGCTTAACTTTATTTAAATAGTTGGCCAACATTGAGAGAACAAATAGTCCAAAAATTATTGAAAATGATTGGTGGTCCATTTTCAATAATTTTTGTCATCTTCTCTAACATAGAACTTTTTATAATAAAAAAAATTGCTAAATATCGATACCTATGTAATATATATTAGTTTACATTATTTGTCTATCAAAGTAAATAATGTCATTATGTTTTTTATTTAAACTTTCATCTTGCATTTTTTCTTATATATGTTTACTATAATGTTATTTAAGGAAAAAAGAAAACATTTAATATTGTTTTGGAAATTGATAGGAAAGATGCTGGAAATATCGGACAAGTATACACACTCATGTAAACCAATGATCGGATATAAATTAACAGGCATTATTGATATTAAATCCGATAAAATAATTGCTTATACACAACCACATGAAAGTATATGGTTTGTTCTAAAAATGAAATTATATATAGGACAAACATAAGAAGGTAAAGAACCAGTAATTATGATTTATCTCTGAATTTTTTAAGTAACTATATTTTATTTATATATATATTTATTTTATGTACACTATATAAAAGGTTGAAGAGTTGTAATTATAATTAATATACCAATAACTTTAACATTCAGTCATGGCCACTAACTACAGTAACATTCTAGGTGCTTCTTCTTATGAAAGGAGGAGCTACATATTCATTAACAACAGATATTCTTGACTTAATAATATTGGAGAATATTAGCTATTTTTTTTAACAGCATATATTATCTGTTGGCATTATCGAACAAATTGATGAGAAGTTGAGTCCTTACTAATAATATTATTAGCATACATTCTCAACTTTTCATTATTATGTAATATAGACAATGTATTAGATATATATGTAAAGCTGTATTATTGGGTGTAGAAAAAGCTTGAGGTAACTGAATTTGTTGGTTAGTGTTAGTATTTTCTGTCATAATGAAAAGTTCTAAATAGAATGTTAAAGAATTATCGGACAGGTTAGTATTCGTCAATACAAAGTGCTGGAATTATTTGTTAAGATTTATAAAGTGTGGAGTAATAACCTATAAGTTATAAACGGAACTTTATGAACCATATATATTATAAGTAGTCGCTCATTGTATTAAATAATACAAATACTATATACAAAACTATGTATTATGTATATAAAGTAATAGATAGAAGAAATTAGATATAATTTCTCTATCTCGACTATTTATATCTTTCTGAAAAATAATTTTCAGAAAACTTTTTCACAAAATTTTCATTGAGTCCGGGTTATATCTTAACATTATTATCATAATTATCATATGTTAAAGAAGTTTTTCATTATTAATTAAAGATTTTCTCATCGTGAGATGCCTTGATGCACAGATATGAGTTTCGAAGAAAAATAATTTTCAAAAAAATAAAATTTTCAAAAATAAAAAAGATAAAAAGATAAAAGTACAAACTCATTTACTTATACATACATACGTATATATATACATATATACATACATATAAAAAAGAGAAGCAACATATAAACTAAATATCTAATGTGTTCAACGGTAGAGGCCACAGGCGTCCAGTAGTAATCTAAAATAATTTAATACGAAAATTGTAATTAATATCTAACGGATATTATAATAGTTCGAAGACGGTAATTATTACAAACGGTAAAGTAATTACTTTGCGGTCTTAATAGCAAATAGAGTAAACGGCTATTTTATTAAGCTATATATAATAATTATTCTTATTATTGTTGTTGTTCTTTTTATGTATTATATATAAATATTATATAGAGAAGAGTGAACTGTAGATGAGACTTGAATGTTGGAGAAGGTGTCCTTTATATATGTTTTTGGACATGATGATGGCTTAGACAGCTAACTAGTAGATAAACAATAGACAAGCTATGTTAAGTTGATATTAGCTAAGATACAGTTCAGATCTGGACAATAATTAATGTATTTGTCAACAGCATGTTGTATATAGTGGGAGTTGCATTAGATAATACGGTGGCGTTTATTATTTGTATTTGTCAGCATCATTTTATCGACCACTATAGAAAAACATATTTATCAGCAACGTTTCATTTTACAATAAAATCTGTTGTGGTTTGAAGTAAGAAATATAGTTAATTAATAACACTAAAGCACGGTTAGTTTGAACAACGATTATTATACTATCGAACGGATAGGCAGGACAATAACAACTATAATTAATAATACTATCGAACGGATAGTAGGGCAATAATAAATATATATAAAGACGTTATATATAGGAACTTTAAACGATTATTGCTTGTTTTTCTTTTTTTAAATACAATTTCTACGTACTACTATAAATCAGACACAAATATAATTTTTAGATGACAAGAGGATGGACCTTTATATATAATTCATGGGTTGATAATTTTCTTAATGGGATGGCGTGATGTTTGTCAATTACTGGACGCCTGTGGCCTCTACCGATGAACACATTAGATATTTAGTTTATATGTTGCTTCCTTTTCTTTCTATATGTATGTATATGTACGTATGTATGTATAAGTAAATGAGTTTGTACTTTTATCTTTTTATCTTTTTTATTTTTTGAAAATTAGTTTTCTTCGAAACTCATATCTATGCATCGAGGCATCTCATAAAAAAAAAATCTTTAATTAATAATAAAAAACTTCTTTAACATATGATAATTATGATAATAATTCCAGCATCAATAATACTCATATTTAACTCATATCAACTATTTTTTTGTATGATTAACTTCTCAATATTGTCTCAGTAATGTCTCACTATTGTTTTTTCTTATTTTCTATGTACTGGAAAATCAACCTGGAATTCTTTAACAAACCCTAACTTTTTTACCTCAAACCAGAACAATTTACTTGACAAATATCTTATAACCCTAATTACCAAACCCTAATCGACTTTCATTTTAAACCCTAATATCAAGTCAGTTCACAACATGTTGTAATCGACTACCGACTTACAATAATATTTCGTACACTTGTTTAAACTATTTATAGACCAGTGAATAGACTGAAAGTGTACTTGGTTATTTTATTAAATAAATATATAAAATATAAATATAAATATATATACAAAATTAATATAAGAATGGAAGAGAAAAGTCCAAGTGAGAAGAGGACTTGAATCTAAAATATGTTCTCCTTATATATTAAATTTTGAACTCACTTGAGAACTAGGTAAAGACAATAATCAGTTAGTAACTATTTGATTAACCAATAAAAATAATTATAATTTTTATTGTTAAACTTTTAATATGAAAGGTACCGAGCGTCATGCATTTTAATTTTTTCCAAATCATTTCATTGGATCGGATTATCGGACTGCGAACCATAGTCATAACTAGAAATTCCATTTATCCGTGGAAGTCGGAGAAAAACAAAATAAAAATGAACAATAGAATTTCCCGATTAGGAAATTCTATTATCCCTTATTAGCCCCTTACCCCGTGTTTACTCCTTACTCCTTACTCCTTACTCCTTACCCCTTACCCCTTACCCCACGTTTGCCCCTTTTTACCCCTTATTTGTCTTTTATTGTTTTTTACCCCTTTTTATCCGTTCTGTTATTTTTTACTGTCGACCTCGAGTTTTGGTTATTTTCGAAATAAACTTGTGGTCAAATATTTTATATAAAAGGAGAACATTTTTTGTATTCAAGTTCTCCAAGTTCTTCTTTATTTCCTGTTCACATTTGTATTTATATTTCATTTATATTTTATATATTATTTATTTATTTATATATTTATTTTAATAAAATAACCAAGTACACTTTCAGTCTATTCACTGGTCTATAAATAGTTTAAACAAGTGTACACAATATTATTGTAATTCGGTAGTCGATTACAACATCAGAACTCGTCCTTGTTAGCTCAGTTGGTAGAGCGTTCGGCTTTTAAAAACTGGTTAATTTTAGGTTTACCGAAATGTCAGGGGTTCGAGCCCCCTATGAGGAGTTCTTTTTTGATTATGTGTAATATTGTGATAATGTAATAACTCTGTTCTTTATAATAAAAGTAAATCATGTAATATCCCGTGATACGAAGTATGGGTCTAATGTATTTTTCCAATTCATTTTGTAAAATTTTTTGCAACGTGTTGTTGTCCAAGGAGAGCTTATTTGTGGCGTATGAACTTGCGAGATATAATGGTATCTTGAGAGGCTACTGTAAGAAGGACTAGACAATGTTATAGACAGACGAGCAAGAAATAAGAATATATATTTTTGTATATTAACTATTTATTCTAGTTATTATTATTATTTGTGTATTTTTAACTTATAACTAGATTTATCTATTTTATTTTTAGAATATTACGATTTACTTTTATTATAAAGAACAGAGTTATCACAAATCACAATTGTAATAGATGAAGATCTACTACGAGAGATATACTCTTCTAGAATATAAAATAAGATAAATGATTCTTGGTTGTGTCCTCTATATGTGATACATAAACTATACTGTATATAAGAACTAGATAAGATAAATAGATATACAAAGATATACAGTTTATAAATATGAAAAACAAGAACGTCGTCGTCGACTAAAGAGTTTGTGTAATATTCCTAATCTTTGGAAAAAGATTACTCTTCCTTATCTCTTTTCTTTTTATTCTTATTTCGTTTTTCGTATCGTCGTTGGAGTTGGGAAAAATCTATTTCTCGTTGTCGTAGAAAGAATATAAATGTAGGCAGGTAAACTATAAGGAGTCATGAACCTTGGCCTCTTACTTTAATTCTGGATATTCGAAGATAACAGAAGGGACGAAGATTAACTCAACAACAACAAAGTATTGCGATTCAGTTGTACTTTTATATATCTATTATATTTATTCGTCATAGTTAGTTATTTAATATATTTGTTATTTATCTGTATTCTTAGATACGTCTTATCTTTGAGTACATTGTATTAGTTCACATTTCATCAGTTTCAATAAATTCGAGGAAAACAGTAAAAATCCGTCGATCAGGATTTTATCATTTCCGTGGAAATTAGCGGATGTTATACAAAAAATCTCCGATGCGGGGAGTCGAACCCCGGTCTCCACGGTGAAAGCGTGATGTGATAGCCGTTACACTACATCGGAAAGAAAAGAACACTTTTTGTTGTAATCGACTGTCAACTTACAATAATATTGTGTACACTTGTTTAAACTATTTGTAGACCAGTGAATAGACTGAAAATGTACTGATTATTTTATTAAATAAGAATATAAATAATAATATATATATACTTATAAATATATACAAGATTAATATAGGAGTGGAAGAGAAAAGTTCCAAGTGACAAGAGGGCTTGAATGTCGTGATTG
>JAKZLQ010000075.1:0-14542 GCA_023309525.1 Arxiozyma bovina
TGGGTATTAATTATATATAAACTTGTGAATGTTTTGAATTAGAAGTGTCTTATAAATTAGGTATATTTTACATTAAAATAATTTTATACAGTCTAGTATATATATCTTAGTGTAATTTTATACAATATATACACTATGCATTGAAGAACACTGCAAACGTAGTTTTATATTTCATATATTAGATTGTGATGTGGTGAAAATATTCAATATATTTTCAAGAAATGGAAAGGGATGTTCGTATATTTCAAATATATCTCTAGTTGTACATAATCATATTCACATAAATTGGTCAAGGTGTAATAATTATAGTAATATACATATGGATAAGTAAGGTTAAAACAATCTTATAAAATGATCATGTTAAATAATTATATACACGTGTGTTAGAATAATATTATTGTATGCTCATACATATTTCAAAGAATAATAATGTATGAAGTTGTTAAATAGCCACAGTAGTACAAATGTATATTCTGAAAACATAAGTGTGTGTGGGAAGAACAGATGGTTAGTGGAAGGATTATAGTTATTTTTTAATGAAGAGGGGAGTAGAAGAAATAAGAAGAGATTTACACAGGTGTGCCAGTAGTTTGTTGAAACATGTGGAGAGTCTTAATAAATATTTTACATGTGTTAGTTGGTGAAAACGTTGAGTACATCCCAGAGTGTAGTTACATATTGATGTGTAGTGACAATGCAAACACAGTGGAATTGGGAAATGCTAATAAATTTGCAATGTTCAAAAAAAAGATGTTCTAACAGATGTACAGGAGTGGTATTCGACAAGGATCAAAAATAAAAAATAAGCAGATAATTGAGGTAGAGTTCTTGGAGAATATTAACAGTCTGTATATGCTGGTGTAATCCCTGTGGTAAAAGCATAAAGAGATTATTGAAAAATATATAATTGTTGGTCATGTGGAAAGGGCTAATACATCCCCATCTTCTTCAAATAAATGGGTTTATCAGTGATATATTATTATAACAGAGTATCGTTTTTCGGTGTATTTTTGAGAATACATGCTCTCTTCAAAGGGAGTACACCAGAGCACAAAATGTTTATGATGTATTGTCGTTATTTTTTTTACATAATTCATGTACTTGTTAGTGAAGTTTTGTTTAATTATCTACATCTATGTGTAAGTTAGCGGTTGATTTGAACATTTGATATTATGGGTTAAAGTGATTTTGTAAAGACAGTGTGTGAGGAGTATCATTGATTTATTCTTGGTTGGTGTAAAAATGTTAATTCACAGAAGGATAATAGATGGTTGATAATTATGTTTTTAACAAAAGGAGTTTGCAATGTTAAAAGAAAGTTATAAACAAGCTTGTTGGTTCTTGGACTATTCTATTAAATATTCTAGGTTAATCTCCAAGAAAATTATAAATGTTTTTTTTTAATATATTTTTTGATTAAAAATTTACATGATATCAACTGTGTCTGTGTGTGTGAGAAGTACATACGAATTTTTCAAAATACAATAGTAATCCATTTCGAAAAAATAAATTATTCTCCCATTATATACATGCTGTGTGGAGTATTCCGTAAACAGATAAGATAGTGTAACAATTATTGCATTCTTGTTCAAAGACACAAACTGTCTATAGGGAGGGTAATCTTGAACATATTAATGAGTAAGTGTATTAGCATTACAGTAGATAATGTCTTCCTTTTCTACAGTGTTGTGTTGTATTTTACAACGTATTCTGTGGGAACAGTATTCCCATATGAAAAGAAGAAGTGTGTATGTACGAAGATAGTATTAGGAATAGTTGTGTTGAGCAGTTATTGAATAGTGGACAGGAAGTTTCAGGTGTGGTATAGCTTGTAATAGTTGCAGGTTAGCACGTTGAGTGGTGTGTTTGAGTTGTAGAAAATAGTTAGTGTAATACGTAGTTATGTTGAAGTGCAATTTTAACAGAGCAAGAAATAATGTTTGTGAGAATTGTCTTAAAGTAGTAATTTGTTAAATGAAGGAATAATCATCTCAATAAGTAGTAGATGTTGTAAGAATGGTATTGATGAACAGTTTAATAATTATTAGAAGAAAGAGTGATCACATAGTGTTGTAAATGAATAGTTATATGTTGATGGAGCAAGGTATTGTTGTTTTGTTAAGTGATTATGAATAATCAATATTCATAGCATAGTAGTAATATAATTACAAGAGGTAATGTTAATATTGTTGTGTTTCCACAACCATCTGGATAGAGTGAATGCCAATAGAATTAGCTGTTACATCTTTGTGCTATTCTAGTTCAAGTTAGGTTGCAGGACAGAAAACAGAGGTGTTAATTATTTGTATGTTTCTGTGAAAGTAGTGAGTGTACAGTGTTGTCTGTTATTCTAACAGTATCGTTGTGGTAAGATGAAGTGGTGAGCAATTTTTTCCTTGTGTTTATGATATCCATTTCCGGAAGCAAGCCTTTATTTTTCTCGGAAGGTGCCTTTGTATGAAAAAGAAAAACGACAGTGTCAAATGAGGAAAAAACAAAGAAAAGAGTAAGTATATGAAATGTGACGTAGAGGTAAAGGTTAGAAAAATATCACAGTGAGGGTTATTATTTGGAAATAATTACGGCTAGTTATTGAGTGGTGGAATGATTGTAGAGTAATTAATATAGGATATATTTATGAAAGATAAGTGATCAATGGAATATTATTAGTTGTAGTGATGGTAATTTTAATAAATTAGACAATAATCACAAGAGATAGTGTTTTAATGAGTATTTGTTGTAATTCTTGCAATAGGTAATCTCAATACGTTGAGTAATAATCATAGTTGCGAATATATAATTACAATGTATTGATTCCAGCAAGTAGGCTTGTAATTGGTGAATAATTATAATGTATTTTCAAGCAATGTTTATGATAAGCTACGAAATATTGGAATTGCAAAGGGAGAGTGGAAAGCTATCTGGAATATTTGTAGTAAGTCATTAGATACAGTATAATTCTGTATGATAGTTATCACAGAGTGTAATTTAAACAAGCTGTAAAGTGGTTATTATCAGTGGTACAATTGTCGAGTTGGATAGTGTTGTTATAAAATAGTATCGATAGAATAAATATTGTGGTGTATAGAAGAGAATATTTATCCTCTAATAATTATTGATAGCAGCAGGAAAATATTCTGTGACAAATACAAAAAGTATGTCTATGGACAGTCAAGGGGTCATGTAGAGAATAGGAAAATGGGTGTTCTCAAGATTAGTTGTGGTCATAAATAATTTTAATGAAAGAAACAGTTGTTATAAAGAGCAGAGTACAGAACAATTCTAGATCAAGAGTAATTGTCACAAGGAAAAGATGTGGTAGTAAGTATTGGAAAGGTCTATGGAGAACAGAAGAATATATTATCACAAATATGATATTTTTAGGGGAAGCAGTGGTGAGTGCCAGGAAGAGTATTTTCAAAAGGGCAAGGAATGGTTGTTACGAATAATTATTGTGGGAAGGTAAAAGAAGAGAGAAAGGGAGTTATGGAATATTCATTATAAGAGTAATAAAGTTGTAATGGCATTAGTATATTATGGGATAGTTATTTGCATACATGGTTTAGTAAGTGGTAGACAATGAATTAGTGGGTATTCTGAAGAACGGTATTTTTAACAGAAGGAAGTATGTGGTAGAAGATCACAGACAGTACAGCAAGAGCTGATGTGAAGTGATGGGGAGATGTGCTGTTGTATTGTATGTTTAAGGAATGGTTGTGCTGGCACATGGCAGTTGTCAAGGTAGAGGAGAGAGGCAGAGGAAGTAGAAATGAGTGTTGGTTTGTTGTGGTGAGAGTGTGAGGGTGAAGAGTGAATGATGTCTACATGAGATAATGATATTGGAATATCACAGGTGTGTTAGGTGAACATGACAGTAATATGGATGGGTGGTGACAAGGTTCCAGGGTGTGCAGGAGAATATGGAGTTATCGATATGGCAGTGGAGAGAGAGTGGAGTGTATGTAATAATATGAGGATGACAGTGTGTTCTAGTTGACGTGATGGGATTAATGTTATGTATTATAAAGTAGGGATGTGTTTGCAAGTAGACATCAAAAAAATATTGTTGGGATTATCATAAGTATCCTTAAGAAGTTTTTAGTAGTTAAGGATATTATTATGATGACAAGGTTAGATGTAGTATTCAGTTATACATACAGAAAAATATTTTCCCTCTATAATATTCAAGATTGAGAAAAGAATGTAAAATAAGATCATCATTTATCTATGTAAAACATATAAATGTGTATGTATACAGTATGTACTGGACGCCTGTGGCCTCAACCGATGAACACATTAGATATTTAGTTTATATGTTGCTTTCTTTTTTTCTTTTATATGTATGTATATATGTATGTATATGTATGTATGTATGTATAAGTAAATGAGTTTGTACTTTTATCTTTTTATCTTTTTTATTTTTTGAAAATTATTTTTCTTCGAAACTCATATCTATGCATCGAGGCATCTCATAAAAAAAAATCTTTAATTAATAATAAAAAACTTCTTTAACATATGATAATTATGATAATAATTCCAGCAGTATGTGCACACAAAATTGTAATTAGTTCATGGGTTATGGTCACAGATGTGCATTAAGGACGTGTGTTAATGGTCAACTGTGTAGAAAGAGACAGAAGAAGTGTTGAATATGGGATGAGTGAGGCAACGATGTAGATGTACATGAATTTGTATGAGATATTGTGGTTGGAGCAGGGTGTAGTAGGTGAAGTGTGTGCGTGAGATCCGTATAGTATGGGCAGTTGTGTGTAGAATATTGACAAGAGGGAGAGTAGTGTTTGATATAGAGAAGGGTGATAGTATCAGAAGGGTAAGTATATATAGAGAGGATGGGTGGGAGAGTGAGTATATCTGTGTGGGTGTTGGTGTGAAAGAGAAATACGATAGAGAGAAATGAGAAACGAAATGGATAGGATGTATAAGATTAGTGGGGAAGAAAGTGTAAAAAGATAGTCTCTGTGAAAAATATGTATTTGGTGAGATGTGATGGAAGTATGGCGATTTATAGTGTATAAAAAGAAAATTATGAGTGACAAATGTATGTTAGAACATGGGTGTATGGGTATTGATGAGAAAGGGAAGTAATTGTTGTGAGTGAAGAAGTAACATAAGGATATGAGAAGTAGAAGTATGTTTATGGAAGTGGGATATTAGGGTGAAGTTAATGAATATTTAGACGTGAGAACAAAAGGAGTAGGGGTGTACATCCTTCTTCTAAGAGTAGGCAGATAATAGCAAGTTACGTTGATTAATGTGAAAACAGAGAAAAGATAGGAAGAAAGACATAAATATAGAGAAATAGAGAATATAAATGTTGATGTTTTGTAAGGACAGTTGGATAAAAACAGGTATATTGGTTCTCAGTGGAAGATGGTGAGGAAAAAAGGTCAAACAGTGATACAAGTTAACATAACTGGGGTGGAAATGGAGAGTACGGAGATATATATAGCAATCTTAAAAGTGGAGTCATAGGGAAAAGTGACATATATCTCAATATGGATCAATTAGAGAAAAGGATAGATTGGTACAGGATTGAAAGTAATGAGGTAAACAGGGTATACGAGTGTTGGAATATGGAGAAATGGTAGAAGACGAGTTAATGGAGGTTAGTATATAGAAAAGATGAAGGGGTGTATAGAAGTATAGAGTAATAGAGAATGTTAATATTGATATTATTGTAGAATAGTGGGAAGAAGGAGGGTAATTGGTATAAGATGACAAGTGGTGAGAATATATGGGTGTTTGAACAGAGAGTGGTAGAATTAGAGGAGATGAAAAGATATAAATGGTTATGGAATAGACAGTAGTAGAGAAAGGTAGTATCTATCACAGTAGATCAGTTGGAGAAAATAGATAGATTAACACACGGTATAACAGTGATGAGGTAGAGAGAGTGGTACAGTTGAGTGAGATAAAAAAAGAAATATGATGATGGGATGTATAGAAATAGAGAGAGGAAAGTAGTAGAAAATGTTGATATGCATATTATGACAGCTCAGTAGAGAAAAACAGATAGATAGTATCCTAATTAAAAGTAATGAGAAAAGTGGATATTAAAAGATAGGGTGGTGAGATGTACAGAAATACAGAGAGTGGAGTAGTAAAGAGCGTTAATATTAATATTTCCAAAGGATAGCCATGGAAAGAGTGTAATTTGGTTCCCAGTGAAAAGTGGTGAGGTACGGAGGGTGTACGGATGTTCAATAGAGAGTAATAGAGGCATGGTCAATTGAGTTGAAAAAAGAGAGAAGATGGGAAAGTGAATTGAAAATATAGAGCATAGAGTAGTAGAGAATGTTAATATGTATCTTATGGTAACATAGATGGAAAAAAGGGTAGAGTGGTGAGGTAAAGAAGGTGTGTTAGACAGAGAATGGTAGAAGTAGAGTTGATTAAGACAGGAATAGAGAAGAGGGCTGTATAGAATGTTAATATTGATATTATCATGGAATAGTTGGAGAGAAGAAGAGTAGATTTGTACATGGTTGAAAGTGGTGGGGTATATGGGAATTAGATTATATAGTAATAGAAATAGAGTAGAGTGAGATGTAGAGAGAGAATATAGAGAATATTAAAATATAAGTCATAGTGGGGAATTTAGAGAAAATAAAGTGGTTTGGTTCATAGTGAACAGTAGTGTGGTAAACAGGATGTACAAGTAACAAAAGATAATATTGTAGAAGTACATTACATTGAAGTTAGTATATAGAGAAGAGGGAGTGACATGTAGAGACATAGAAAGTAAAGAAATAAAGCATGTGATTATGTTTGTTATGAAGGGGTATTTGGAGAAAGGTGGTGGGGTGGATAGGGTCTTAGAATATAGAGAGTAGAGTGATAGCAAAGAGAGAGGAGAGAGTGTGTTGTATCGAAGTATGGAAGGTAGAGTAACAAAGAAGATAAATATGTAGTATATGGTGGATCAGTTGGAGAATAAAGACAGATTGATTCCCTGTTGAATGTTGGAAGGATATGTGAGTGTTAGAACGTAGAGTGGGAGTAGTAGAGTATATTGAAGTGAAAACAGAGAGAAAAAAGGTAGTATAGAGAGGTATAGAGAATAGAGTAAGTAAATATTAATATTATTATGGGAAAGATAGGAAAAGAATGATTCATTGATTACAGGTAGAAAGTGGTGAGGCAAGTGGGTATTAGAAGATGAATAGAGAAAAGAGATGGGGTGATATATAAAAATAGAGTAACATATAATGTTAATGTTGACGTTATTATGAGGAAGTCCTAGAAAAGGGGTATATTGATTACCGGTAGAAAGTTGGATTGATATGTGGGTATTAGCATATAGAGTAGTAGAAGTAAAAAGTGTTAAGGTAAAAACAGATATATGATGATGGGGTGTGTAGAGATATAGAGAGTATTAAAATGGGTGTCATAGTGGGGGATTCGATGAAAAAGAGTAGTTTGGTTCCCCGATGAGTGTAGTGAGGTATAGAGTGTATATGGGTATTAGAACAGAGAGTGGTAGAAGCAGAGTAGATTAAGGTAAATCCATAGAGAAGAGATGGTGTGGTGTATAGAATTATGGAAAGTGGAGTAGTAGAGAGTGAGTGTATTGATATGATTATAGGATAATTCGAGAAGAAGGATATATTGGGTACCGGCACAAAGTGGTAAGGATATGTGGGTGTTAGAACAGAGAGTAGTAGAAGTGGAGTAGATTGAGTTGAGAACAGAGATATGATGGTGGGGTGTATGGAGAGTACGGAATGTCAGTATGGATAATATCATGGACGTGTGGGAGAAAGAGAGGTATGTTGTTTTCCAGGTGAAAAGGGTGAGGGAAGGGGGATATGTGGGTATTAGAATAGAGGGTAGTAGATAATGTGGATATGTATCCCATGGTGGTGACAGTAAGAGAGAAAGGGAAGATTGGTTCCCGGTGGAGAGTGGTGAGGTAAAGAGGGTGTACGGGTGTGCGAGGAAAAATAATGGAAGAAGGAATGTAAGAGGTAAATAGATCCGAGAGAAAGACGTGAGATGGAGTAGAATGGGGGATAAAAGGTTGAGAAGAGATAATGGGGAGAATGTACGATAGAGGTTTGCAGATAAGATATTGGGATGATAAATATAGAAATAATGATAACAAAATGAGAAGGAGTGTAGGGAGAGAGTGGAAGAGACCGGAATAGGGTAGATAAGAGTGAGAGGTGGTTTGAATAAGAGGAAATAGGAGTATCAATAGTGAAGGAGTGTTTGTACGAAAGGGATAATCGTAAGAGAGTAGAGTAGGTAGAAAAGGAAGGAGTCTAGTGGTATGTAAGTGATGAATATAGAGATGATGGGCGAGAGAGTAAGGAGAAGTATTGAGGTGTGGAATAAAAATGAGAGTAGATTGAAAGGTAAGAAGTAATGAAACAGAGGGCGTATGGGAGTATGATGGGATATAGTAGGGAAGATTGGGTGAATAGGAGAGTGGGTGAAAAGGTCAGTGGGTGAGTGTGTACGAGTGGAGGATAGTAAGGGATGTTTAAGATTAGTGGGGAAGAAGAGGGATTGGTTGGAGTTGAATAGTGTGAAAAAATATGGTTTGTGTAAAAAAGATATATTTAGGTAGAAGTGGGTGGGGTGTGTAGTGATGATATGTTGGATAAAATGAGAGTGATCAGTGAAAAATGTATATTAAAAAGTTAGAGTATGGGTGTTAGAATAGAGAATAGTAGAAGTAAGGTTGAAAGGGATAATATAATGAGAAGGTGGTGGGGTGTATGGATAAGTAGAGTAATAGATAATGATAATATTATCGTGGTATAATTGTAGAAGAAGGGAAGATTAGTAGAGTGTAGCTATGTAGATGTTAAATGATAAGGTGGTAATAGTGGAGTTAATTCGGGTTGATATATATAAAAGATGGTGGGGTGTAGAGAAATAGAGAATTGAGTAGTAAATAGTTGAAAGTAGTGAAGATATGTAGGTGTTAGAATATAGAGTGTTAGAGTAGAGATAATTGAGGTGAATATATAAAACAGATGGTTGGGTGTATAGATAGTGAAAATAGAAAATATTAATATTATTGTGGTATAATTGTAGAAGATGGGATGATTAGTAAAGAGTTGAAAATGATAAAGATATTGTGAGTTTTAGAAGATAAAGTGTTAAAATTAGAGTTAGTTGAAGTAGATATATAGAACGGATGGCGGGGTGTATATAAAGAGTAATAGATAATGTTAATATTGGAAGAGAGTTGAAAGTAGTAAGGATATGTAAGTTAGATGATAAGAGTAGAATTAATTAGAGTCGATATATAGAAAGGGCGGTGGAGTGTATATGTATAGGAGAAGTAAATAATGTTAATATTATTATGGTATAATTGTAGAAGAAAGAAAGATTAATAGAGCGTAGTAAGGATATGTAGGTCTTAGAAGATATAATGGTAATAGTAGAGTTAGTTGGGTGTATATGTATTGAAAGAATGATGGGATATATAGATATAGAGTAATATATCTATTATAGTGGTATAATTGTAGAAGAAGGGAGGATTAGTAAAGAGTTGAGAGTAGTAGGAATACGTGGGTATTAAATGATAAGAAGATAAAAGTAGAGTTAAGTGGTATTAATTGAGATTGATATATAGAAAGGAGAGTGGGGTGTATGGATAAGTAGAGTAATAGTGAATATTATTGTGGTGTAGGTGTAGATATAGAGAGTGGAGTAGTAGAGAGTTGAAAATGGTAGAGTATGTATATATTAGAAGGTAAGGTGGTAATAGTAGAGATAATTAGGGTTGATATATAGAAAGGATGGTGGGGTGTAGAGAAATAGAGAATATTAATGTTATTGTGGTATAGGTGTAGAAAATAGTAAGGATATGTAGGTGTTAGAAGATATCGTGTGAGAGTATTGTTAATTGAGACGGATATAGAGAATAGAGTATTAAATAGTTGGAAGTGGTAAAAATATATAGGTGTTAGAAGATGAAGGTAGTTAATTGAGGTAAATATAATAAGAAGGTGGTGGGGTGTATAGATATAGAGAATATTATTGTTGATATTATCATGAAATAGTTGTAGAAAATAATATTTGTTTTCCGGTAAGTAGTGGTGAGGATATGTAGGTATTAAATGATAAGGTGAAAATAGTAGAGATAGTCGGGGTAAATATATAGAAAGGAGGGTGGGGTGTATAGATATAGAGAATAGATAATGTAAATATTATAGTGAAATAGGAAGAATAGTAGAGAGTTGAGAGTATAGAGAATATATATATTAGAAGGTAAGGTAGTAATAGTAGAGATGGTTGGGGTGTATAGATATAGAGTAATAAAAAATGTTAGTATTATTATGGTGTAGGTGTAGAAGAAGGGAAGATCAGTTGAGGTAAAAGTAGTATGGATATGTAAACAGTAGAGTTAGTTGAAGTGGATATATTGAAAGTAGAGTAATAGAGAATGTTAATATTATAGTGGTATATACGTATGTGGAATTATAGAGAATAGAGTAGTAGAAAATATTAATATTATTATGGTATAATTGTAGAAGAAGGGAAGATTAATAGAGAGTTGAGAGTATGAAGAATATGTAAATATTAGAGGGTAGGGTAGTAATAGGAGAGTAAATTGAGGTTGGTGTGTTGAAATGATGGTGGGGTGTATAGATATAGGAGAAGTAGAGTAGTAAAGAGTTGGAAGTGGTAAAAATATATAGGTGTTAGAAGATAAGGTAATAAAATTAGAGTTAATTGAGGTTGAAGTATTAAGAAGATGGTGGGGTGTATGATTAAGTAGAGTAGTAGAGAATGTTAATATTATAGTGGTATAATTATAGAAGAGGGAAAGATTGGTAGAGTATATATATGTAGGAGTTAAATAGTAAAAGTAAAGTTAAATGAGATTGATATATAGAAAGGAGGGTGGGGTGTATATGTATAGGAGAAGTAGAGAATGATGGTATTGTTGTGGTATGGGTGTAGATAAAGGGAAGAATATGTAGGTGAAAGAATATAGAATGATAAAGTGGAGTTAATTAGGGTGAGTATATTGAAAGGATGGTGGGGTGTATAGATGTAGAGAATATTGATATTGATATTATCGTAAAATAGAAAGAATAGTAGAGAGTTGAAAGTAGTAAGGTTATGTAAGTATTATAAGGTAAGGAGATAAAGTAGAGTTAATTGGGGTAAATATGAAAAAGAATGGTGGGGTGTATAGATATAAAGTAATTGATATTGTTAGTATTATTGTGGTATAGGTGTAGATAAAGGGAAGATTAGTAGAAAGTTGAAAGTAGTAAGGATATGTAGGGATTAGAAGATATAAGTAGAGTTAATTGGGGTAAATATAGAAAGGATGGTGGGGTGTATAGATATAGAGTAATTGATATTTATTATTTATATTATCGTAATCTAGGTGTAGAAAGTAGTAAGAATATGTAGGGATTAGAGGATAAAAGTAGAGTTAATTGAGGATAATATATTGAAATGAGAATAGGGTGTATAGATATAGGAGAGTAGTAGAGAATGTTAATATTATTATGGTATAGATATAGAAAATAGTAAGGATATGTAGGTGTTAGATAATAAAAGTAGAGTTAGTTGGGGTGAATATATAGAAAGGATGGTGGTGTGTATATATAGAGTAATAGATAATGTTAGTATTATTGTGGTATAGGTATAGAAGAAGGGAGGATTAGTAGAAAGGAGTAATGATATGTTGGTGTGAGAAGAGAAAGTGAGAAAATAGAGTTAATTAGGGTAAATATATAGAAAGGATGGTGGGGTGTATATATAGGGTAATAGATAATGTTAGTATTATTGTGATATAATTGTAGAAGAAGGGAGGATTAGTAGAAAGGAGTAAGGATATATAGGGATTAAATAATAAGAAGATAAAAGTAGAGATAGTTGGGGTGAATATATAGAAAGGATGGTGGGGTGTATGAATAAGTAGAGTAATAGAGAATGTTAATATTATTGTGGTGTAAATGTGAAAATAGAGAAGATTGGTAGAGTGTTGAAAGTGGTGGGGATATATAGGTGTTAGAAGATAGAGTAAGAAAGTAGAGTTAATTGAGGTGAATATAATGAAAGGATGGTGTATATAAAGAGTAATAGATAATGTTAATATGTATATTATTAGGAAATAGGAAGATTAGTAAAGAGTTGAGAGTGGTAAAGTAGAGTTAATTGGGATAAATATAAAAAAAGGATGGTGGGGTGTATAGATATAGAGTAGTAGAGAATGATAATATTATAGTGGTATAATTATATAATAAGGGAAGATTAATAGAGTATATATATAGGTGTTAGATAATAAGTTGTTAAAAATAGTGTTAATTGGGGTAAATATAAAAAAGGATGTTGGGGTGTATAGATATAGTAAAAGTATAGAATATTAATATTATAGTGGTATAATTATAGAAGAAGGGAAGATTGATAGAAAGTAGTAAGGATGTGTAGGGATTAGAAGATATAAGTAGAGTTAATTAGGGCGTATGGATATAGAGTAGTAGAGAATATTAATAATATAGTGGTATAATTATAGAATAAGGGAAGATTAATAGAGTGTATATATAGGTGTTAAATAATAAGTTGTTAAAAGTAGCGTTAATTGGGGTAAATATAAAAAAGGATGGTGGGGTGTATAGATATAGGAGTAGTAGAGAATGTTAATGGGTATATTATTAGGAAATAGGAATATCTGTAGAGATAAAAGTAGTAAAGATATGTGGGTATTAGAAGATAAAGTAGAGTTAATTGGGGTGTGTGGATATAGAGTAGTAGAGAATATTAATATTAGAGTGGTATAATTATAGAATAAGGGAAAATTAGTAGAGTATGTATATATGTAGGTGTTAAATAATAAGTTGATAAAAATAGTGTTAATTGGGGTAAATATAAAAAGGGATGGTGGGGTGTATAGATATAGGAGTAGTAGAGAATGTTAATATGTATATTATTAGGAAATAGGAAGATCCGTAGAGATAAAAGTAGTAAGGATATGTGGGTATTAGAAGATAAGGTAGTAATAAAAGGGTTAATTGGTTTAAATATGATGAGAAGAGGGTGGGGTATATATATAGGGTAATAGATAATGTTAATATTATTGTGGTGTAGTTGGAGAAGAAGAGTAATTTGAATCTTGGTGTGAAGGGGTGAGGTAAAATGGATGTATGGATATTAGAATGTAGAGGAGTGATATTGGAGGGAATGTAAGAAATGAATGGATAAGATCGGAATAGGTGGAATGGAGTAGAATGAAGAATGGGAGGATAAGAATAGATGATGGGGAGAGTGTGAATGTTGGAGGGAGGTATAGGATAGAGGGATATGGGGGAGATAATAAGAAATGGGATATGGGAGGGTGGTGATAGGAGGTAGTGGAGTAAGAGGTAGATGTGGGGTAGGGATGAGAAAGAGAGGAATAGGGAAAGAGGATGATAAGATAGGTATAAGTGAGGTAATAAGAGAGAAAAGAGAAGTAGTAAATGTATTTGAGATATTTAAATTAATGATAGTAAATAAAAACGAAAAGAGGTAGAGAAGATAGATAAGAAATATAGTAGGATATGAAATAGATGTAGTAGAAGTGTTGGGAGTGAGGGTATATGGGAGTGTGGGTGTATGGGAGTGTGGGTGTATGGGAGTGTGGGTGTATGGGTGTATGGGTGTATGGGTGTATGGGTGTATGGGTGTATGGGTGTATGGGTGTATGGGTGTGTGTATGGGTGTATGGGTGTATGGGTGTATGGGTGTATGGGTGTATGGGTGTATGGGTGTATGGGTGTATGGGTGTATGGGTGTATGGGTGTATGGGTGTATGGGTGTATGGGTGTATGGGTGTATGGGTGTATGGGTGTATGGGTGTGTGTATGGGTGTATGGGTGTATGGGTGTACCATAGACTCTAAATGTACATCCTCTGTTAAGATTTATAAGAGTAATAGCCTATAAGTTATAAACGGAACTTTATGAACCATATATTTTATAGTAGTCGGTCGTTGTATTAAATAATACAAATACTATATACAAACCATAATATGTATATAAAGTAATAGATAGAAGAAATTAGATATAATTTCTCTATTCCGACTATTTATGCCGGAAACATACTCTTTTCAGAAAACTTTTTCACAAAATTTTCATTGAGTCTGCTATATCTTAACATCCTCTGTCTTTGTTTATAGTTGCTTATATGTTTAAAGAAGCTTAACATATAAATTTTATTTTGTTCTTACACAAGTCTAAAGATAAATTTACAAACATACATCACAATATCTATAACAACATTCCTCATCCAGAGGAACTAAACTATGTAAAAGGCAAAATGATAGATAAAGAAATTGTTTAGATATCTTTGTCCTGACCATTTATATCTTTCTGAAAAATATTCTCAACAGAATCCAACTTGCTCAGCTAATCCCTAATATTCTTTTTAGAGTTCTGTGTTATTACAGACGGCAAAATTATGGGGAACCTGAGTTACGAAACCATTTCTAGTTCCAACAATACTAACCCATTGCTTAATGATAAACAGATTATACCCAATACCTGACATTTAGAATTGAGTTAGT
>JAKZLQ010000180.1:0-18361 GCA_023309525.1 Arxiozyma bovina
TCATCTTGTAGTCTAATACCTCATGGTGTAGGTACGTCTAGATAGATCATATTTAAGGTGATTTAATCGTATATATAGACAGATGGAATCCATCGGAATTGAACCGATATTCCTCGCATGCAAAGCGAGTGATCTACCATTAATCTAGGATCCCTGTCAGTCTTCTCCTTTTCTTTCCTTCAGTTCTGAGTGTAATTGTCCTTCATTTTAACATGGATATGCTCCATAGATCAGTGTAACAGTCATATGAACCGATTACACTAGCACATTGTTATCTTCAATGTTTTGTTCAACAAACAGCTATAGACTTCGTATTTGATATGCGGTCAATACTTTATTGCTGCTAGGCTTAGCTTATAACTTAATACTCGATTAAATAAGCATTTAGTTATCACCATTGGTCTAGATTACATAATCCTCTCGTACACATGTAATAAAGCTGTTGTTATAGTGCAATAGATGATAGAAACATTACTGGCTCACGCCGTAATTAACCCATCTCAAGTAGTCTCTTAAATGACGAACAGTCATACCCTTTATAGTTGCTGCGACCATAAGGATGAGCCTAGACGACATCGCGGTGGCAAACACCGCTGACGATATCAACTCTCTAGCGGTATTACCCCTGTTATCCCTAACGTAACTTTTGATTCGCTATCGACATACTCTGCTTTAGTCATTGCCTGTTCACTATACAATACTTACGTACTAAAGACACCTGTAAGTGCCTCTATCATAACACAGTTAAGTCATTATCCTTATCATTGTCTATCCATCCTATTTATGCTAGATAAATCGGGTATAATGGAGTAGAGCTGACTAATTACCATTTAGCCTCACTGTATCTGGATATACTATTAGAACTCCATTTCTAGAGTTAATTACAAACAAGTCTTATAGACATCAGTTATTCTTTGTGATGTCGACGCCCCATCGAAACTAACCAAGTTATCATGTCTCTCCAATGCCACGATTAAGTAAGCATTATTTCTATTGAGATTAGCTACGGACTCCGCTTACTAAGCTGTACGAGTACATAGGCTTATAAAGGGTAGTGAATAGCAATGTAACTCTATAGTAAAGCTGTATAGGGTCTTCTCGTCGCAATCTATTGTTGATACAGTATCTTCACTGCAATTACTATTTCACTGAGAACCATATGGATACATCTATAGCATCGTGTACTCATTCATGCAGGACGCCAATTAAACGTCTAGGAATTTCGCTACCTTCGGATCTCGCGATAAGACCGCCGTTAACTAAAGCATTGCGTGTTATCTCTCTAGCACCGGGCAGGTAGCACCTATTATACCATCCCTCTTTGCGGGACTGCAATAGGCTATGTTTTTGGTAAACAGTCGCACTATATTCAAGAGGTTATACTCTTATTGCCGAGTTCATTCATATGGCTTATCTCATACCCTATTTTATCTTAGATAATCAAGATATAGTACACCAGTGTCGGTCTACAGTACGGTTAGCACTATTTCTAGTCATATTACTCATCTCCTATCTATCTTCTTTGATACGATTAGAGGCCGTTACACTTGTAGTAAAACCTTGTACATATAGGGGAAGGGCTTATCCTCTCCTTACGTTACTCAAGTCAGCATATTCTGCACCATTAATAGTATGGTGTGGTCTGGTTACCATAGTTACTATTAGAGTAACTATTTACTGTTCAGTCAACAACTTAGGCCTCGCAGCATCTACTCCTACTATCTATGTATCAGTTAATGCGTTGTTACACGTTCTCTAGCAGATGATTACTATCATATCCACTGATTAACTGTCTTATTAGAAATTCTTAAACATAATGCTTAAGGGATAGGATTAATACCACTTAGTTGTTATTAAGGACTTACACCTGAGTAATCTAGGTTATTCCTTCTCATCTAGGTACCTTATCGCACCTAGATTGACTGATCAAATTAATGCTACTTAACTAGTTCAGATGTTAGATTCGTATGATAAGCTCTAATAGCTCCCATAAATATCAATTAATGTCGATGCGGTCTCCAAAACAGGATACCCGTCATCTGAAAGTGTGCCGTTTCGGCGATAACATGCGTGAAGTGGCGGTGACTGACGGCGATAAAGCCGCCGCGCAGATTATGCCTTATTTTCGGTGAACACCTGGGTGGTCGGCGATTCTGGTGCAGGTGGTGAACAGCATCAGCGACGGCGATATCAGCGCCCTGGTCGATGAATATGGAGAGCAGCTACCGTCTGACCCCGGCAGCGCAGGTTCACGGCGAGAAGCGCCAGAACGTGCTGGACGCCGCGCGCATTGAGCTGGGGATGAAACGCTTCCTCGAACAGGTTGCTTCTACGCCTTTACCACCACCTTTGAAGATCTCCACGGCCTGAAACAGCTCCCGGGTCTCGCCGTACAGCGCCTGATGCAGCAGGGCTACGGCTTTGCCGGCGAGGGCGACTGGAAAACCGCCGCTCCCCTTCGCATCATGAAGGTGATGTCAACTGGTCTGCAGGGGCGGCACCTCCTTTATGGAGGATTACACCTACCACTTCGACAATGGTATCGATCTGGTGCTCGGCTCGCACATGCTGGAAGTGTGCCCGACGATCGCCACCGTCGAGAAACCGATCCTCGACGTTCAGCTGCTGGGCATCGGCGGCAAAGCGGATCCAGCGCGCTCTGATCTTCAATATCAAAACCGGCCCGGCGATCGTCGCCAGCCTGATCGACCTGGGAGACCGCTTCCGTCTGCTGGTCAATACCATCGAAACCGTCCCAACGCCGCACGATCTGCCGGAAGCCGCTGGTGGCCAACGCCCTGTGGAAAGCGCAGCCGGATCTGCGTACCGCGTCGGAAGCCTGGATCATCGCCGGCGGCGCGCACCATACCGTCTTCAGCCATGCGCTGAACCTCGACGATATGCGCCAGTTCGCCGAGCTGCATGATATCGAGCTGACCGTCATTGACAACGATACCCGTCTGCCGTCCTTCGGGGGGGATGCGCTGCGCTGGAATGAAGTGTATTACGGTTCAAAACGCTAAGAGGCTGTCCCCTCACCCTTCCCCCTCTCCCCTCGTTGGGGAGAGGGGACCGACCGGGCGCCATGCCGCCTTTTCTCCTCTCCCGCCGGGGGAGGGTCGGGGGTGAGGGATACCCGACTCGCCTCGGGTTAGTCGGAGCACACTATGTTAGAAGATTTTAAACGCCAGGTGCTGGAAGCTAACCTGGCCCTGCCAAAGCATAATCTGGTGACCTTAACTCCGGGCAACGTCAGCGCCGTCGACCGCGAGAAAGGGGTGTTCGTGATCAAACCCTCCGGCGTGGATTACCGCGTGATGACCGCCGACGATATGGTGGTGGTCAGTCTGGAGAGCGGCGAAGTGGTAGAGGGTAATAAAAAAGCCCTCGTCGGATACCCTGACCCATCGCCTGCTGTATCAGGCCTTCCCGACGCTGGGCGGCATTGTGCATACCCATTCGCGCCACGCCACCATCTGGGCGCAGGCCGGGCAATCTATTCCCGCGACCGGCACTACCCATGCCGACTACTTTTATGGCCCGGTGCCCTGCACCCGGTTAATGACCGATGCGGAGATCAACGGCGACTATGAGTGGGAAACCGGCAACGTGATTGTCGAAACCTTCCGCCAGCAGGGAATCGACCCGGCGCAGATGCCCGGCGTGCTGGTCCATTCCCACGGCCCGTTCGCCTGGGGCAAGAACGCCGAAGACGCGGTGCATAACGCCATCGTGCTGGAAGAGATCGCCTATATGGGGATTTTCTGCCGCCAGCTGGCGCCGCAGCTGCCGGCTATGCAGCAGACCCTGCTGGATAAGCACTATCTGCGTAAGCATGGGGCCAAAGCCTACTACGGCTACCAATCACCCTGCCGCGCTGCGCTTAGCAGGGCCAGTATTCTGCGCCATCTGGTAGCCTGGATAAGGCGCAAGCCGCAATCCGGGCAACATTAGCGCCGAACACCTGTGTAAAACCCCAGCGCGCCTTCTGGGAACCAGGCTATAATCAGGCCTGGTTTTTTATCGGCGAGAATACCCGTGTGAAGCCAAAGCCACGAGCAGGGATTTTTACTCACCCGTCACTGGCGGGACACCTCCGCAGGGGGCACCGTTTTTTCCTTCTGGCTGGCCACCGACGACGGTCCGCTGCAGGTAACCCTCCCGCCGCAGGAGTCCGTCGCCTTTATTCCCGAAGCGCAGCGGGCGCAGGCTGAACGGCTGCTGCAGGGGGAGAAAGGGCTCCGCTTCGCCCCGCTGGCCCTAAAAAAAGATTTCCACCGTCAGCCGATTGTTGGCCTCTACTGCCGCGCCCACTGCCAGTTGATGCGTCTGGAGAAGATGCTCCGCGACAGCGGCGTCACCGTTTACGAAGGCGATATCCGCCCGCCGGAGCGCTATCTGATGGAGCGCTTTATCACCGCCCCGGTGTGGGTGGAAGGCGAAACGCGCGGCTCGCAGCTGGTCAACGCACGCATGAAGCCGAACCCTGACTATCGTCCGCCACTGAAATGGGTGTCGCTGGATATCGAAACCAGCCGCCACGGCGAGCTGTACTGCATCGGTCTGGAAGGGGCTGCGGCCAGCGGTCTGGTGGCGGCTGGGCCCCGAACCGGAAACGCCGCCAGACGTCGACACCGAGCTGGTCTTCATCGCCAGCCGTCCCCTGCTGCTGGAAAAGCTCAACGCCTGGTTTGCCGAACACGACCCCGACGTGCTGATCGGCTGGAACGTAGTGCAGCTCGATCTGCGCGTTCTGCAAAAGCACGCCGAACGCTATCGTATCCCGCTGCGGCCCGGCCGCGGCAACAGCGAGCTGGAGTGGCGTGAGCACGGCTTTAAGAACGGCGTCTTTTTCGCCCAGGCCAACGGGCGGCTGATTATCTACGGCATCGACGCGCTAAAAATCGGCGTTCTGGAATTTTTCCTCCTTTTCGCTGGAGGCGGTGGCCCGCGAGCTGCTGGGAGAAGGCAAAGCCATCGACAACCCGTGGGACCGGATGGATGAGATCGATCGCCGCTTTCATGAAGACAAACCGGCGCTGGCCATCTATAACCTGCAGGAATTGCGAGCTGGTGACGCGGATCTTCCACAAAACGGAGATCATGCCGTTTTTGCTCGAACGGGCGACGGTCAACGGTCTGCCCGCCGACCGCCACGGCGGCTCGGTCGCCGCCTTCAGCCATCTCTATTTCCCGGCGCATGGCACCGCCTGGGCTACGTGAAGCTGAATCTCGGCGACGTACCGCCGCAGCGAGCCCCGGCGGCTACGTTATGGACTCCCGCCCCGGCCTGCATGACTCGGTGCTGGTGCTGGACTACAAAAGCCTGTATCCGTCGATTATTCGCACCTTTTAATCGATCCGGTCGGCCTGGTTGAAGCGGGCTGGCGCAACCCGGATGACCAGCACAGTATCGAGGGCTTCCTCGGCGCCCGCTTCTCGCGATGTTCGCCTTTGCCGGGGATTGTCAGCCAGTCTGGCACGGCCGGGATGAAGCCAAACGCCAGATAACCCATACACCCATACACCCATACACCCATACACCCATACACCCATACACCCATACACCCATACACCCATACACCCATACACCCATACACCCATACACCCATACACCCATACACCCATACACCCATACACCCATACACCCATACACCCATACACCCATACACCCATACACCCATACACCCATACACCCATACACCCATACACCCATACACCCATACACCCATACACCCATACACCCATACACCCATACACCCATACACCCATACACCCATACACCCATACACCCATACACCCATACACCCATACACCCATACACCCATACACCCATACACCCATACACCCATACACCCATACACCCATACACCCATACACCCACACTCCCATACACCCACACTCCCATACACCCACACTCCCATACACCCATACACCCATACACCCACACTCCCATACACTTCTACTACATCTATTTCATATCCTACTATATTTCTTATCTATCTTCTCTACATCTCTTCGTTTTTAATTTCTATCATTAATTTATATATCTCAAATATATTTACTACTTCTCTTTCCACTCTTATTACCTCACTTATACCTATCTTAATATCCTCTCTACCTACTCCTCTCTTTCCCATCCCTACCCCACATCTACCTCTTACTCCACTACCTTCTATCACCACCCTCTCATATCCCATTTCTTAATATCTCCCCCATATCCCTCTATCCTATACCTCCCTCCAACATTCACACTCTCCCCATCATCTATTCTTATCCTCTCATTCTTCATTCTACTCCACCCCACCTCTTTCTATCTTATCCATTCATTTCTTACATTCCCTCCAATATCACTCCTCTACATTCTAATATCCATACATCCATTTTACCTCACCCCTTTACACCAAGATTCAAATTACTCTTCTTCTCCAACTACACCACAATAATATTAACATTATCTATTACCCTATATATATACCCCATCCTCTTCTCATCATATTAAAACCAATTAACCCTATTATTACTACCTTATCTTTTAACACCCACATATCCTTACTACTTTTATCTCTACAAATCTTCCTATTTCCTAATAATATACAGATTAACATTCTCTACTACTCCTATATCTATACACCCCACCATCTTTCCTTTTTTATATTTACCCCAATTAACACTATTTTTATCAACTTATTATTTAACACCTACATATATACATACTCTACTAATTTTCCCTTATTCTATAATTATACCACTCTAATATTAATATTCTCTACTACTCTATATCCACACACCCCAATTAACTCTACTTTATCTTCTAATACCCACATATCTTTACTACTTTTATCTCTACAGATATTCCTATTTCCTAATAATATACCCATTAACATTCTCTATTACTCCTATATCTATACACCCCACCATCCTTTTTTATATTTACCCCAATTAACACTACTTTTAACAACTTATTATTTAACACCTATATATACACTCTATTAATCTTCCCTTATTCTATAATTATACCACTATATTATTAATATTCTCTACTACTCTATATCCATACGCCCTAATTAACTCTACTTATATCTTCTAATCCCTACACATCCTTACTACTTTCTATCAATCTTCCCTTCTTCTATAATTATACCACTATAATATTAATATTCTATACTTTTACTATATCTATACACCCCAACATCCTTTTTTATATTTACCCCAATTAACACTATTTTTAACAACTTATTATCTAACACCTATATATATACTCTATTAATCTTCCCTTATTATATAATTATACCACTATAATATTATCATTCTCTACTACTCTATATCTATACACCCCACCATCCTTTTTTTATATTTATCCCAATTAACTCTACTTTACCACTCTCAACTCTTTACTAATCTTCCTATTTCCTAATAATATACATATTAACATTATCTATTACTCTTTATATACACCATCCTTTCATTATATTCACCTCAATTAACTCTACTTTCTTACTCTATCTTCTAACACCTATATATCCCCACCACTTTCAACTCTCTACCAATCTTCTCTATTTTCACATTTACACCACAATAATATTAACATTCTCTATTACTCTACTTATTCATACACCCCACCATCCTTTCTATATATTCACCCCAACTATCTCTACTTTTATCTTCTTATTATTTAATCCCTATATATCCTTACTCCTTTCTACTAATCCTCCCTTCTTCTACAATTATATCACAATAATACTAACATTATCTATTACCCTATATATACACCCCACCATCCTTTCTATATATTTACCCTAATTAACTCTACTTACATCTTCTAATCCCTACATATCCTTACTACTTTCAACTTTCTACTAATCTTCGTATACCACAATAATTTTAACATTATTTATTACTCTATATCTATACACCTCACCCTCTTATCATTATATTCATCCTAATTAACTCTACTCTATCTCCTTACCTTACTACTTTCAACTCTCTACTATTCTTTCTATTTTACGATAATATCAATATTAATATTCTCTATTATTCTACTTATTCATACACCCCACCATCCTTTCTATATATTCACCCCAACTATCTCTACTTTTATCATTCTTATTATTTAATCCCTATACGCCCCTTTCTATATATCAATCTTAATTAACTTTACTTTTATCATTTAACACCTACATATATACTCTACTAATCTTTCCCTCTTCTATAATTATACCACTATAATATTAACATTCTCTACTACTCCTATACATATACACCCCACTCTCTTATCATTATATTAATACCACATAACTCTACTTTAACACGTTATCTTCTAAGACCTATATAATATTACTACTTCCAACACTTCACTAATTTTCCCTTCTTCTACACCTATATCTATACACTCAACCATCCTTTCTATATATCCACCCCAATTTACTCTACTATTATTACCTTATTATTTAACATCTACATATCTACACTCTGCCAATCTTCCCTTCGTTTATACCTATACCACAATAATATTAATATTCTCCACTACTCCTATATCTATACACCCCAACATCCTTTCAATACATCAACGCCAATTAACTCTACTCTCCCATTTTTTCTTTTAATACTTACATATCCTTACTACTCTGAACTCTCTCCCAGATTACTCTTTTTCTCCATCTATATCACGATAATATTAATATTCTCTACTACTCTACCTAATCATACATCCCACCATCTTTTCAATATATCCACCTCAACCAACTCTACTATCATTACCCTACCTTCTAATATTTATATATTCTTCATACTCTCAACTCTCTATTAATCTTCCCTTCTTCTACAATTATACCATAATAATATTAATATTTTCTACTACTCTATTCTCTATAATTCCACATACGTATATACCACTATAATATTAACATTCTCTATTACTCTACTTTCAATATATCCATACATCCCACCATCCTTTCAATATATCTACTTCAACTATCTCTACTATTACTACCTTACCTTCTAATATTTACATATCCATACTACTTTTACCTCAACTAATCTTCCCTTCTTTTACACCTACACCATAATAATACTAACATTTTTTATTACTCTATATCTTTACACCCCAACCATTTCTACTATTACTACCTTACCTTCTAATATATATATTCTCTATACTCTCTACTATTCTTCCTATTTCACTATAATATTTACATTATCTACTCTCTATATCTATACACCTCACCCTCGTTTCTATATATTTACCCCAACTATCTCTACTATTTTCACCTTATCATTTAATACCTACATATCCTCACCACTACTTACCGGAAACCAAAATACTATTTTCTACAACTATTTCATGATAATATCAACAATAATATTCTCTATATCAATACACCCAACCATCCTTTCTATATATCCACCTTAACTATCTCTATTATTACCACCTTATCTTCTAATACCTACATATAATTATTACTGTCAACTCTCTACTAATCTACTTATTCATACACCCCACTCTCTTATCATTATATTAACACCACATACACTCTACTATTATCTCCTTAACTTCCAATACCTACATATCCTTACTATTTTCTACACCTATATCACAATAATACTATAATTCTCTTTTACTCTATATCTATACTCCTCACCATTTTCTCAATATATCTACCCTAATTAACTCTACTTTATCACTCTATATCCTAACACCTACATATCTTTACTATTTTCTCCATCTATTTCATGATAATATAAATATTAACATTATCTATTATTCTATACTTCTATACATCCCACCATCATATCAATACATCACTTCAATTAACTCTATTCTCTCACCCTATATTCTAACACGTATTCTTTTCCCCACCACTATTAACTTTCTACTACTCTTCACTTTTTCTACATCTATACCACTATAATATTAATATTCTCTATTACTCTACTTAATCATACACCCCACCGTCCTTTCTATATATTTACCCTAATTAACTCTACTATTACCATCTTACCTCCTAATATCTACATCTATACACCCCACCATCCTTTCTATATATTCACCTCAATTAATACCACTTAACTCTACTTTTATCTTCTTATCATTTAATACCCACGTATTCCTACTACTCTCAACTCTTTACTAATCCTCCCTTCTTCTACAATTATACCACTATAATAGATATATTACTCTATATCTATATATCCCATCATTCTTTCAATACATATACACCCCAACTAACTCTACTATTACCATTATATCTTCTAAGACCTACATATCCTTACTACGCTCTATTAATCTTTCTTTCTTCTACAATTATACCATAATAATATTAACATTATTTACTTCTCTTATTCATACACCCCACCGCCCTTTCTATATATCGACTCTAATTAATTCTACTCTTATCATCTAACACTTACATATCCTTACTACTTTCAACTCTCTTCCAATATTAACATCTTTATATACACCCCGCCATCCGTTCTATATATCTACTTCAACTAACTCTAATTTTAATACTTTATCTTCTAAAACTCACAATATCTTTATCATTTTCAACTCTTTACTAATCATCCCATCTTCTACAATTATACCACAATAATATTAATATTCTCTACTACTCTATATCTATACACGCCACCATCTGTTTTATATATTCACCTCAATTATCTCTACTCTAACACTCTATATTCTAACACCTACATATCTTCACTACTTTCAACTATTTACTACTCAATTCTCTATATCTATACACCCCACCATCCTTTCTATATATCAACCCTAATTAACTCTACTATTACCACCTTATCATTTAACACCTACATATCTACACTCTACCAATCTTCCCTTCTTCTACAATTACGATAATATTATCATTATCTATTACTCTACTTATCCATACACCCCACCACCTTCTCATTATATTATCCCTTTCAACCTTACTTCTACTACTCTCTATTCTAACACCCATACTCTCACTTTTTAATATACATTTTTCACTCATTACTCTCATTTTATCCAAAATATCATCACTTTACATCCCACCCACTTCTACCTAAATATACCTTTTTTACACAAACCATATTTTTTCACACTATTCAACTCCAACCAATCCCTCTTCTTCCCCACTAATCTTATACTTCCTATCACTATTCCTCACTCATTCTCATCCACTCTCCCATATCTCATCTCCATCTCTTCCACACACACACTGATACACTCACTCTCCTATTCACCCAATCTTCCCTTTCTCTCTTACTGTCACCACCATGGGATACATATCGACATTATCTACTACTCTCTATTCTAATACCCACATATCCCCCTTCCCTCACCCTTTTCACCTGGAAAACAACATACCTCTCTTTCTCCCACACGTCCATGATATTATCCATACTGACATTCCGTACTCTCCATACACCCCACCATCATATCTCTGTTCTCAACTCAATCTACTCCACTTCTACTACTCTCTGTTCTAACACCCACATATCCTTACCACTTTGTGCCGGTACCCAATATATCCTTCTTCTCGAATTATCCTATAATCATATCAATACACACACTCTTCACTACTCCACTTTCCATAATTCTATACACCCCACCATCATATCTCTATGGATTTACCTTAATCTACTCTGGTTCTACCACCCTCTGTTCTAATACCCATATACACTCTATACCTCACTACACTCACCGGGGAACCAAATTACTCTTTTTCCGCTAATCCCCCACTATGACATACATTTAACATTCTCTATATCTCTACACACCCCATCATCATATATCTGTTTTTACCTTAACACATTTTATTTCTACTACTCTATATTCTAATACCCACATATTCTTCCGACTTTCAACCTATAACCAATATACCCTCTCTCTAGGACTTCCTTATAATAACGTCAACATTAACATTATCTGTTACTCTATTTTCTTTATTTTTATATATCACCCCATCTCTTCTCTCTATTTATCATCTAACACCTACATATCCTTCTAACTTTCTACCCGTAATCAATGAATCATTCTTTTCCTTCCTCTCACATAAGAATATTAATATTCACACTCTCCATTACTCTATTCTCTATACCTCTCCATACTACCCTGTTTTCTCTCTGTTTTCTCTTCAATCCTTTCTACTTCTCTCACTCTATATTCTGACACTCACATATCCTTTCAACGTTCAACAATGAATCAATCTGTCTTTATTCTCCAACTGATCCACCATATACTACATATTTACCTTCTTCGTTACTCTACCTTCCATACTTCGATACAACACACTCTCCTCTCTTTTTACACTTCCCTATCTTCTCACTACTTTTAACTCAATCAATTTTATTTCTGCTATGATATATTCTAATACCCACATATCCCACCACTCTCTGCTTCTTCTCCCACCATCCCACAACAATATTTTTTATTACTCTACTCTCAATATCCTAAGACCCAATCCACCTCACCACCTTTCACCCTGTACCAATCTATGTTTATTTCTCCAACTATTTCTTTATAATAAAGATAATCACATGCTTTATTTCTTTACTTTCTATATCTCTACACGTCACTCTCTCTTCTCTAGATACTAACTTCAATGTAATGTGCTTCTACAATATTATCTTTTGTTACTTGTACATACCATTTACCTCACCAATTTGAACTATCTACCAAACTACTTTATTTTCTCTGAATTCCCCACTATGACATATATTTTAATATTCTCTATATTTCTGTCCATCACTGTATATTTTCTCTCTTTATACCTCACTCTACTCTATTTTTTCTATGCTATATTCTAATACCCATATATCCCACCACTTTCAACCATGTACAAATCTACTCTATTTTTCTCCAACTATCTCATGATAATATCAATATTAACATTCTATACACCCATCTTCTCTATTCCTGTCTTAATCAACTCTACTTCTACCACTTTCTGTTTAACACATCTTCTTTACCTCACCACTCTACCCTTTTTTCCATCTATTTTACCATAAGATACATATTAACATTCTGTACTACTCTATGCTCTATATTTTCAATTCACTTTCCCATCTTCTCTCTTTTTTCAACTCAATTGACCATGCTTCTATTACTCTCTGTTGAACATCCGTACACCCTCCGTACCTCACCACTTTTCACTGGGAACCAAATTACTCTTTTTCCATGGTTATCCTTTATAAATATCGACATTAACATTCTCTACTATTCCACTCTCTACACATCTATACATTCCTTGCATCTCCTCTCTATTACCTCTACTTCTACTATCATCTGTTCTAACATCCACTTACCTTATTCCTGTTTACTGAGAACTAATCTTTCTTTCTACTCCTACTATTCCATAATAATATCAACATTTATCTTTTCTACTACTCTACTCTCTATACATCTATACATCTCCCCACCATACCTTCTAATACCCCCTTATCTCATTACTTTTAATTAGGAAACTATCTATCTGTTTTTCTCTACTGATCTTTCATAATATTCACATTGACATTTTCTACTACTTTCCTCTCTCTATTTCTATACACCCCATCATCGTATTTCTCTTTTCATCTCACTCAACTATACTTATACTACTCTCTATTCTACCACCCCCCTACCCCATCCCTGTTACACCGTGTCTTAATCTATCTATTTCCTCCAACTGTTCTATTAGGATAGATACTACCTGTCTCTACTACTGTCTATTCCATAACCATTTATATCTTTTCATCTTCTCTCTGTTCGAACACCCATATATTCTCACCACTTGTCATCTTATACCAATTACCCCTCCTTTCTCCAACTATCCTACAATAATATCAATATTAACATTCTCTATTACTCTATACTTCTATACACCCCACCATCTTCTCTGTATACTAACCTCCATCAACTCTGCTTCTACCATTTCTCCATATTCCAACACTCTTATACCCTATTTACCCCACAACTTTCAATCCTGTACCAATCCATCCTTTTCTCAAATTGATCCACAATGAGATACATGTCACTTTTCCGTATGACTCCACTTTTAAGATTGCTATATATATCTCCGTATTCTCTATTTCCACTCCAATTATGTTAACTTGTATCACTGTTTGACCTTTTTTCCTCACCATCTTCCACTGACAATCAATATACATGTTTATGTCCAACTGTCCTTAGAAAATATCAACATTTGCATTTTCTATTTCTCCATATTTATGTCTTTCTTCCTATCTTTTCTCTGTTTTCACATTAATCAACCTTACTTCTGTGCCATTATCTGTCTACTCTTAGAAGATGGATATACACCCTTATTCTCTTTGTTCTCATGTCTATATTCTCAAACTTCACCCTAATATCCCGCTTCCATAAACATACTTCTACTTCTTCACTCACAACAATTACTTCCCTTTCTCACCAATACCCATATGCACATGTTCTAACATACATTTGTTACTCATAACCTTTTTTTATACACTATACATCATCATACTTCCATCACATCTCATCAAATACATATTTTTCACAAAGACCATCTTTTTACACTTTCCTTCCTATCCCCTAAACTCTCTTCTTCTTCATTGATCTTATACTATTCATCCATTTCTTTTCTCATTTCTCTCTATCGTATTTCTCTTTCACACCAACACCCACACAGATATACTCACTCTCCAACCCATCCTCTCTATATATACCTACCCTTCTGATACTATCACCCTCACCACTCCCAATCACACTACCAACAACACCCTTCTCTATATCAAACACTACTCTCCCTCTTGTCAATATTCTGCACACAACTGCCCATACTACACTGATCTCACGCACACACTTCACCTACTACACCCTGCTCCAACCACAATATCTCATACAAATTCATGTACATCTACATCGTTGCCTCACTCATCCCATATTCAACACTTCTTCTGTCTCTTTCTACACAGTTGACCATTAACACACGTCCTTAATGCACATCTCTGATCTTGACCCATGAACTCACTACAATTTTGTGTGTACATACTGTATACATACACATTTATATGTTGTATGTAAATAAATGATGATCTTATGTTTCATTCTTTTCTTCATCTTGATTATTATAGAGGGAAAATATTTTTCTGTATGTATAACTGAATACTACATCTAACCTTGTCATCATAATAATATCCGTAACTAATAAAAACTTCTTAAGGATACTTATGATAATTCCAACAATATTTTTTGATGTCCACTTGCAAACACATCCCTACTTTATAATACATAACACTAATCCCATCACGTCAACTAGAACATACTGTCATCCTCATATTATCACATACACTCCACTCTCTCTCTCCACTGCCATATTGATAACTCCATATTCCGCTGCACACTCCGGAACCTTCCCACCATCCATCCATACTACTGTCATGCTCACCCAACACACCTGTGATATTCGAATATCACTGTCACACGTAGACATCATCCACTTTTTACCCTCACACTCTCACTACAACAAACCAACACCCATTTCTGCTGACTCTGCCTCTCTCCTCTACCTTGACAACTGCCATGTGCCAGCACAACCATTCCTTAAACTAATAACACCAAGCCTCACCACATCAGCTCTTGCCACTCTGTCTGTAATCTTCTACCACATACTTCCTTCTGTCAAAAATATTGTCCTTCAGAATACCCACTAATTCATTGTCTACCACTTACTAAATCATGTATGCAAATAGCTATCCCATAATATACTAATGTCATTACAACTTTATTACTCTTAGAATGACCATTCCATAACTCCCTTTCTCTCTTCTTTTACCTTCCCACAATAATTATTTGTAACAACCATTCCTTGCCCTTTTGCAAATATTCTTCCTGGCACTCACCACTGCTTCCCCTAAAAATATCATATTTGTGATAATATATTCTTCTGTTCTCCATAGACCTTTCCAATACTTACTACCACATCTTTTCCTTGTGACAATTACTCTTGATCTAGAATTGTTCTGTGTACTCTGCTCATTGTAACAACTGTTTCTTTCATTAAAATTATCTATGACTACAACTATTCTTGAGAACACCCATTTTCCTACTCTCTACATGACCCCTTGACTGTCCATAGACATACTTTTTGTATTTTTCACAGAATATTTTCCTGCTGCTATCAATAATTATTAGAGAAAATATTCTCATCTATACACTACAATATTTATTCTATCGATACTCAACAACACTATCCAACTCGACAATTGTACCACTGATAATACCCACTTCACAGCTTGTTTAAATTACACTCTGTGATAACTATCATACAGAATTATACTGTATCTAATGACTTACTACAAATATTCCAGATAGCTTTTCACTCTCCCTTTGCAATTCCAATATTTCGTAGCTTATCCTAAACATTGATTGAAAATACATTATAATTATTCACCAATTACAAGCCTACTTGCTGGAATCAATACATCGTAATTATATATTCTCAACTATGATTATTACTTAACTTATTGAAATAGCTTGTTACAAGAACTACAACAAATACTCATGAGAATACTATTACTACAACTAATAATATTCCATTGATCACTTATCTTTCATAAATATATCCTATATTAATTACTCTACAATCATTCCACCACTCAACAACTAACCGTAATTATTTCCAAATAATAACCCTCACTGTGATATTTTTTTAACCTTTACCTCTACGTCACATTTCATATACTTACTCTTTTCTTTGTTTTTTCCTCATCTGACTCTGTCTTTTTTCTTTTTCATACAAAGACCTCCTCCGAGAAAAAAAGGCTTGCTTCCGGAAATGGAGATCACGAACACAAGAAAAAACTACTCACCACTTCATCTTACCACAACGATACTGTCAGAACAACGGACAACACTGTATACTCACTACTTCCACAGAAACATACAGAGAACTAACACCTCTGTTTTCTCTTCTGCAATCTAACTTGAAATAGAATAGCACAAAGATGTAATTGCTTATTCTATTGACATTCACCCTACCCAGCTGATTGTGGAAACACAATTGTACTAAAACCACCTCTTATGATTATATGCTCACTATGCTATGAATGTTATCCATTCATAATCACTTAACAAAACAACAATACCTTGCTCCATGAACATATAACTGTTCATTTACAACACTATGTGATCACTCTCTCTTCGAATTATTATTAAACTGATTACCAATACTATTCTTACAACATCTACTACTTATGAAAATAATTATTCCTTCATTTAACAAATTACTTCTGTAAGATAATTCGCACAAACATTATTTCTTGCTCTGTTAAAATTGCACTTGAACATAACTACTTATTACACTAATTATTTTCTACAATTCAAACACACCACTCAACGTGCTAACCTGCAACTATTTAAAACTATACCACACCTGAAATTTCTTGTCCACTATTCAATAACAACCTAACACAACTATTCTTGATACTAGCTTCCTACATACACTCTTCTTCTTTTCATATGGTAATACTGTTCCCACAAAACACGTTTTAAAATACCACACAACACTATAGAAAAGGAAGACATCATCTACTGTAATGCTACTATACTGATTTCTACTCAGTAATACTTTCAAGATTACCTTCCCTATAGACAGCTTGTGTCTTCGAACAAGGATGTAATAACTGTTGCACTATCTTATGTTTTTCTCAGAACACTCCACATAGCATGTATATAATGGAAGAATAATGTATCTTTTCGAAATGTATCACTACTGTATTTTGAAACATTCGTATGTACTTCTCACACACGCAGACACAATTAATATCATGTAAATTTTTAATTAAAAAATTACATTAACATAAGCACCTTGATATCTCTCCTGCAGATCAATCTAGAATATTTAACAGAATTATTCACAAAATCTAACAAGCTTGTTTATAACTATCCTTCAACATTGCAAACTCCCTTCGTTAAAATTATAACTATCAACCATCTATTTTCCCTCTGTAAATGAACATTTTTACACCAACCAAAAATAAATCAATGATAATCCATACTCATAATCTTTGCATTATCACCTTAACCCAGAATATTAAATGTTCCAATCAACAGCCAACTTACATATAGATGTAGATAATTAGACAAAAATTTACTAACAAATACATAAATTACGTAAAATGAATAACGACAAGACATCATAAACATTTTGTACTCTGGTGTACTCCCTTTGAAGAGAACATGTATTCTCAAGCATACACTGGAAAACGGTACTCTGTTATAATAATATATCACTCATAAACCCAGTTATTTGAAGAAGATAGGGATGTATTAGCCCTTTCCAAATGGCCCACAATTATATATTTTTCAACAAACTCTGTATGCTTCTACTACAAGCATCTTATCAGCATATACAGACTA
>JAKZLQ010000055.1:0-260191 GCA_023309525.1 Arxiozyma bovina
CATAAACATACTTCTACTTCTCATATCCTACTGTTACTTCTTCACTTACCGTACTGCTGTCACACTCACAACAATTACTTCCCTTTCTCACCAATACCCATACGCCCATGTTCTAACATACATTTTTTCTCATAATTTTCTTTTTAATCACTATACATCACCATACTTCCATCAAATCTCACCAAATACATATTTTTCACAATGATCTTTTTTTTTACTTTCCTCCCCACTAATCTTATACATCCTATCCATTTCTTTTCTCATTTCTCTCTATCGTATTTCTCTTTCACACCAACACCCACACAGATATACTCACTCTCCCACCCATCCTCTCTATATATACCTACCCTTCTGATACTATCACCCTCACCACTCCCAATCACACTACCAACAACACCCTTCTCTATATCAAACACTACTCTCCCTCTTGTCAATATTCTACACAGAACTCCCCATACTACACCCTACTCCAACCACAATATCTCACACACTTCCATGTACATCTAGATTACCACCACACTCATCCTATATCCAACACTTCTTCTGTCTCTCCCCACTATTATCTCCTTCTACACATTTGACCATTAACACACGTCCTTAATGCACATCTCTGATCTTGACCCATGAACTCACTACAATTTTGTGTGTACATACTGTATACATACACATTTACATATCGTATGTGAATAAATGATGATCTTATTTTACATTCTTTTCTTCATCTTGCATTATTATAAAGGGAAAATATCTTATCTGTATGTATACCTGAATACTACATCTAACCTTGTCATAATAACAATATCCTTAACTACTAAAAACTTCTTAAGAATACTTATGATAATTCCAACAATATTTTTTTGATGCCCACTTGCAAACACATCCCTACTTTATAATACACAACACTAATCCCATCACGTCAACTAGAACACACTGTCATCCTCATATTATCACATACACCCCACTCTCTCTCCACTGCCATATTGATAACTCCATATTCTCCTGCACACTCCGGAACCTTCCCACCATCCATCCATATTACTGTCATGTTCACCTAACACACCTGGGATATTCGAATATCACTGTCACACGTAGACATCATCCATTCTTCACCCTCACACTCTCACCACAACAAACCAACACCCATTTCTACTTCCTCTGCCTCTCTCCTCTACCTTGACAACTGCCATATGCCAGCACAACCTAATATATAACTATCCTATAATCTACTGTAATTTTACAAATATATTACTCTTAGAATGAATATTCCATAAATTTCTTTCTCTTTTCTTTTACCTTCCCACAATAATTATTCGTAACAACCATTCCTTGCCCTTTTGCAAATATTCTTCCTGGCACTCACCACTGCTTCCCCTAAAAATATCATATTTGTGATAATATATTCTTCTGTTCTCCATAGCCCTTTCCAATACTTACTACCACATCTTTTCCTTGTGACAATTACTCTTGATCTAGAATTGTTCTGTACTCTGCTCATTGTAACAACTGTTTCTTTCATTAAAATTATTTATGACCACAACTAATCTTGAGAACACCTGTTTTCCTACTCTCTATATGACCCCTTGATTTCCATAGAAATACTTTTTTATTTTTTAACAGAATATTCTCCTGCTGCTATCAATAATTATTAGAGGATAAATATTCTCTTCTATACACCACAATATTTATTCTATCGATACTCTTGTATAACAACACTATCCAAAACAACAATTGTACTACTGATAATACCCACTTCACAGCTTATTAAAACTACATTCTACAACAACTATCTGACTGCCATACTATCATATAGGATTATTCCTGTATCTAACTATCCCATGACTTACTACAAATATTCCAGATAGCTTTTCACTCTCCCTTTGCAATTCCAATATTTCGTAGCTTATCATAAACATTGATTGAAAATACATTATAATTATTCACCAATTACAAGCTTACTTGCTGGAATCAATACATCGTAATTATATATTCTCAACTATGATTATTACTTAACTTATTGAAATAGCTTGTTACAAGAACTACAAGAAATATTCATTAAAACACTATCTCTTGTGATTATTGTCTAACTTATTAAGATTACCATTACTACAACTAATAATATTCCATTGATCACTTGTCTTTTATAAATATATCTTCTATTTATTATTCTACAATCATTCCACCACTCAACAACTAACCGTATTTATTTCCAAATAATAACCCTCGCTGTGATATTTTTCTAACCTTTACCTCTACGTCATATTTTACTTACTCTTATTCTTTGTTTTTTCCTCATTTGACACTGTCGTTTTTCTTTTTCCTACAAAGGCACTCCTCCGAGAAAAATAAAGGCTTGCTTCCGGAAATGGATATCATAAACACAAGCAAAAATTGCTCACCACTTTATCTTACCACAACGATACTCTTAGAACAACAGACAACACTGTATACTCACTACTTCCACAGAAACATATAGAGAACTAACACCTCTGTTTTCTCTTCTGCAATCTAACTTGAAATAGAATAGCACAAAGATGTAATTGCTAATTCTATTGACATTCATCCTACTCAGCTGATTGTGGAAACACAACAATATTAACATCACCTATTGTGATTATATTACTCACTATGCTATGAATATTGATTATTCATAATTACTTAACAAAACAACAATACCTTGCTCCATCAACATATAACTGTTCATGTCCAACACTATATAAACACAGTCTCTTCGTAATTATTATTAAACTGATTCACCAATACTATTCTTACAACATCTACTACTTATGAAAATAATTATTCCTTCATTTAACAAATTACTTCTGTAAGATAATTCGCACAAACATTATTTCTTGCTCTGTTAAAATTGCACTTGAACATAACTACTTATTACACTAATTATTTTCTACAATTCAAACACACCACTCAACGTGCTAACCTGCAACTATTTAAAACTATACCACACCTGAAACTTCCTGACCACTATTCAATAACAGCTTAACACAACTATTCTTGATACTATCTTCCTACATACACTCTTCTTCTTTTCATATGGTAATACTGTTCCCACAGAACTACGTTGTAAAATACCACACAACACTATAGAAAAGGAATACATCATCTACTGTAATGCTACTATACTGATATCTACTCAGTAATACTTTCAAGATTACCTTCCCTATAGACAGCTTGTGTCTTCGAACAAGGATGCAATAACTGTTATACTATCTTATCTTTTCACAGGACACTCTACACAGCATGTATATAATGGGAGAGTAATTTATGTTTCTCAAAATGGACTACTACTGTATTTTGAAAAATTCCTATGTACTTCTCACACACAGAGACACAATTAATATCATGTAAATTTTTAATCAGAAAAATTACATTAACATAAATACATTTATAATTTTCCTGGAGATTAATCTAGAATATTTAATAGAATTGTCCAAGATCCAACAAGCTTGTTTATAACTTTCTTTTAACATTGCAAACTCCTTTTGTTAAGAATATAACTATCAACCATGTATTCTCCTTCTGTAAATTAACATTTTTACACCAACCAAGAATAAATGAATGATGGTCCATACTCATAATCTTTACAGAATCACTTTAACCCATAATATTAAATGTTCAAATCAACCGCTAATTTACATATAGATGTAGAGAACTAGACAAAATATTACTAACACATACATGAATTATGTAAAAAAAAAAATAATGACAAAATATCATAAACATTTTGTACTCTGGTCTACTCCCTTTGAAGAAAACATGTATTCTCAAGCATACACCGAAAAACGGAACTCCTTCATGACAATATATCACTGATAAACACATTTGAATAATATAGGGACATATTAGCCCATTCCACATGACCAATAATTATATATTTTTCAACAATCTCTTTATGCTTTTACCACAGGGATTACACCAGCATATACAGACTGTTAATATTCTCCAAGAACTCTACCTCAATTATCTGCTTATTTTTTATTTTTGATCCTTGTCGAATACCACTCCTGTACATCTGTTAGAGCATCCTTTTTTTGAATATTGTAAATTTATTAGCATTTCCCAATTCCACTGTGTTTGCATTGTCACTGCACATCAATATGTAACTACACTCTGGGACGTACTCAATGTTTTTACCAACTAACACATGTAAAATATTTATTTGGCCTCTCCACATGTTCCAATAAACTACTGGCACACCTGTGTAAATCTCTTCTTATTTCTGCTACTTCCCTCTTCATTAAAAACTAACTATAATCATTCCACTAACCATCTGTTCTTCCCACCCCCACTTATATTTTCAGAATATACATTTGTACTACTGTGACTATTTAACAACTTCATACATTATTCCTCTTTAAAATATGTATGAGCATACTGTAATATTATTCTAATATGCATGTATTTAATTATTTAACATGATCATTTTATAACATTGTTTTAACCTTACTTATCCATATGTATATTACTATAATTATTGTACTCTGTACAAATTTATGTGAATATGATTATGTGTAACTAGAGATATATTTGAAATATACGAAAATCCCTTTCTATTTCTTGAAACATTATTGAAATATTACACCACACCACAATCTCATATGTGAAATATAAAACTACGTTTGCAGTGTTCTTCAATGCATAGTGTATATATTGTATACAATTACACTAAGATATATATGTAAGATTATACATAGTTATTTTGATGTAAATTTTTTATATACTATTTATAAGATACTTCTAATTTAAAACATTCACAAGTTTATATATAATTAATACCCATATTTTAAGATATTACTTGAGATAACCACTTACATAACTACATAGAAATTTTATATTACAATACAGAGACATACTCTCTTTTTAAATATGTAATACAAAAAATAATGTAATAACCTACTTGTTTCCAAATAAACCTTATCTTTTTAACTACATTATAATTTCATTCTTTACTTCACAAATTTACAAATATTTTATTTCAACGCTTTTGTAATCACCACTAGATTCTACTCATACCCATCTCTACATACATTCTATCTCTCTCTTATGGCACTATCATGTCTCTGCAGATCATCAATACTCGGAACTTTTGAAAAACTCCGTCCTCTGTTGTTGTTCCGTGGAATCTTAATTCTTCCGCTCTTGTTTATTTTTTCTCCACGGAACAACTTATTTTTCCGATTCCTCCTTTTCAATTCCTCGAGATCCCTGGGAAATGTGTTTTTCTGAAGATTTGAGATCAAATTTGATTTCTCTCACTCTCTCCTTTTTTTCTAACAAGAAAGAATGAAATATGAAAATCAAAAAACGTAGAGATGTTATTTTAAAGATCTCTCTTTCTTCTACGGCATAGATACGTAAACACTATGAACATGACATATTGAACTTACCTGTACTCATGTTAATACCATGATAAAAAATATAATCAGGATACGAATACACTCTCAATTTAATACAACCCTTCTAACATCATATCAAACCATTACTATATCCACTGAATTGTTATTATTTCTATTAAATATTATATTGATATATTATATTTCAATATAGAATATTACAATTACTCCAGATGGTAACTTACCACCACACTATGATGTCCAATGCTTATATCCACTCTTTTATATTTACTATGATAATATCCCTAACGATCTTTATAACAATTTTTTTGAAACAGTGTATGCCATAACACACAACATTATTTACATCATTACGGTATATTCGAAATCTAATGAATTATACTGATGTTAACAACTAACTTTACCTATTTTTTACTCCTGAAATATTTACTTCACTGCAACATTAATAACTGTATGACATCACTGTTAGCTATGATTTATCATTGATATAACATCTATTCACATTCAATGAACATTGCATATGACCTGTCTACTCTTGACTTAATCTACATTCATCACAGCATATATCTTCTTATAATTGATATCACATACACTGTTTTTATAATTATCATACTATACAACTCTTACATAATTACTCCTGATATCACTTAACATCATCTCATCCAAGATCACTCTATTTTTTGAAATCTGAAAAATAATATCAAAAAACCAACCACACTAACAGACATGTAAACAACATAAACACATCTTGTTCTAAATAATCAATTATGATGCACTCATTTTCATATGACATGACTTTAAACATTCACAAGTCATTATTTGACATACTATGATCATACCATGGTATATTTAATTATACTTAATACAACCAACTAAGATACCATAGACAATCCACCTAATACATATACTATAATTAGGAAAGATATTTATCAATGTAATACATTATTGTGATATAATTACTTTATAAATATGATTATTTAAGAATACTCATCAATATCTTTAATATAAAAGAAATGACTGTATATTACCTTACATATGTGGAATGGTAATTGTATGAACATACCAACTATAACATGCTAACAGGAATAACCATTCAGTCTTAAAGAACATTATATGGTTTAGAAATAATCATTGTCCACTCTATTCATATCCCAATCAACTAATAATTCTATCACTCTTTGTTACTAGAATAAATATTGGAATGAGTTATAACTTTGAACATTTTGTATGGTAAACAAAATAAACAGAATAAACAAAATAAACAAAATAAACAAATTTTTAGTATAAACAATAATTGGTTAATTATTATACTAATGCTAATTTTCTATCTATTCTAATCTACAATATTACCAATATGAAGATAATTAATAAAACAAAAACACAACTAACATTCTTATATTCTCTACTGTATTAGAATTAATTTTACAACAATTCTATTAATATATCTATAATTATAATCTCTATAATAAACATTTTAATAGTAGATTATTAATTATACTAACTTAACAGAATTATTCTATGATACTACATTATATTAAAATGAACTGTTCGATTATTAACATAACAGTACATCACAAGATAAAAAAAGGATGATAATCTCTAAATCTATCACTCTTACTTATTGAATATTTGTGATGTTATCAGTATTATTAATTATTCATATTCTAAATCAAGAAATACATCATCATCCAAAATACTTTCACACTATTAAACTCAATTTATCCATGACTATTAGTTTTATATCGTTCAATAATTACAACTATGTTAAATAATATTCTAACTTAAGCTGTTGTCCATGTACTGTACATTTGACTCTTTCTCATTCTTTATCTTAATAAATTTTAATTAACGAAACAATAATTCAACTTTTAATCATTTCAGTACGTATAGTTGTATAAATAAGGTAACTTGATTATCAATAAATCTTCTACTAAAATTTACTTAATATCCAACAAAATTGATATACATCAATATTCTTTTGAAACTACATAAATATTGAATCTATTTTTAATTTATCCGGTAACATCATTATAATTTTATTCAACTGGAATATTTTAATCGTATATGATTTCACACCACCACTTATAACTAAACACGCATGAATGGGCAAAGTACTAATGTAATACATATAATTATAGAAATAAAGCAAATGAAAACGTATGTACGACACTGTATATGACTGTAATAGATATCAACCCATATATGTTTTAAAAGTTGAAAGGCAGAACCATATTATTGTGCACTATTCTAGATAAAAAATATAATATAATATCGTATAACCAAATCATAACAAAAGAAACACTTTCTTAAAGTTGCTGTTTCATTAGAGTAAAAAATAATTTCTTGTTTCATTGTATCAAGTATCACATAGTCTTTCGTCAACACACAGTGGATTCATGTTAACTTTAGATAGTTAATCCAGAATAAAATATAGAATATTGCTAACTAACATATTTTGTTTCTATCATATCTACAGTCTGTCTGTAGACTGCACTTATCTTTATTCCTTATTCTTGCACAGTTATTCACTTCCTTATCATGCTTGTTGTTACCACTCATATATACACCTCTTGCTATAGGAACATAAACTTTATAATCACAGAGTCAGTATTTTCAAACCACAAACTCTCTCGAGGAAAAATGGAAATCCCCAACAATCTCCAAAGTAAGCTTTGTTCGGAAAAATTCCGTGACCGTTGCTCCTGCAAAATTTGAGTTCTGGTGGAATGACTTTCCGACGGTCGGAATCGGGATGGCAGAACGGTGCTTCCCGCCAGGTCCGGAAAACATTTTTTTTTTGCGGAAACTGTGTTACGAACCAGGCTTACCCCTCCAAAAGAATCCGGAACAAATGCCGATGAAAAAAGCGAGAAAAAACTTTAATTTTCATATCTTTACTACCACAAACGCATTTTTTATACCACAAACGCAAACTTGCACAACCACAAAGTTTACAAAGTTTTTCCATGCTAAGGGACACCACACTAATTGTAAGAGGCCCAAGAAAAAAAGCTACAGTTTTGTCTCACGTTCAACATATAAAAAACAGACTCTTCACGAGTCAATATACTTACAGATGCAAGCTACTGGGTCTCAATATTTCCAAGAGAACAAAATCAGTTATTCAAAATTGTACAAGTTGAATACTTTTTTAATTAAAAACTTAATTCCTCAAGCAATGTTCAACTATATTTAAACAGCACAGTGGTATACTTTAGAAATGGAAGATATTGTTTGACTGAACAAAAATCAATTATTTGTTGCTGTTTCTTTTATTTTTTTTTTACCAATATAATCTCCAAAAGTTATTAACTATGTCTAGTAGAGTTGTCTTCCATGTTGTAAGTGAGCAACCAGTAAAATAGAGTTTGCCTCGTTTTAAAGGGATAGATAATATTAATTATTTACTCCAGGACAGAATGTGTGGTTAATTTCATCTGCAACTGGTATAGAAACTTACATGGCAGTTTTCGAATTATTCTTAGCAATAGTATATAATCTTGAAACAATTAATGATCGTAAAGGATTTTATAAGTTATCCCATCAGATTAAAGAGAAAATGCTATTGATAGAACACCAAGGGTCAACAGGAATATTTAATTTGATTAACAATCATGTAAGTGCCATTTTATTTCAGAACAAATATCATACCCACTGTTGTATTATATCTAGAGTGGTAACTGTTCTGTTCACTTTGTCTTGTTAAGTCCTAGTGCTGTATGTATTATGTTCTCTATATGTCTGGTATACATAAAATATCTTACATCTCAATACCAGTTCTAAACACTTTAAAGAAATACTCCCATCTTCTAATACCCTTCTCTTTGAATCTGTATACTTACTAAAGAAAACTCATCTTTTAGATAAAATAACCACAAACTACAACGTGAAAAATTAAAAATACCACCTCACTTGAATGTCACATCTTCTACAGGAAAAAAAAAGAATACAAGTACAAACTGAAAACAACGCGAAAAAAAATGTAAATAAATCATTTCCAAAAACAGAAAAAGGACGCAAAAAATCTAATTTTCGTGTTTTACTACCACAAACGCATTTTTCTTATACCACAAACGCAAACCCGTACTACCACAAAATCTTGTTTGTATGGTTTTCGCATAGAAAAACACCGCAAACGCGGTGTTTTTCCATGCTCAGTATAATATCTATTCTAAACTGCGATATTACCAATATGAAGATAATTAATAAAACAAAAACACAACTAACATTCTTATATTATCTACTGTATTGGAATTAATTTTACAACAATTCTATTAATATATCAATAATTATATTCTTTATTATACACATCTTAATAGTAGATTATTAATTATACTAACTTAACAGAATTATTCTATGATACTACATTATATTAAAATGAACTGTTCGATTATTAACATAACAGTACATCACAAGATAAAAAAAAGGATGATCATCTCTAAATCTATCACTCTTACTTCTTGAATATATGTTTGATGTTATCAGTATTATTAATTATTCATATTATAACTAAGAAAGACATCATCATCCAAAATACTTTCACACTATTAAACTCACTTTATCCATGATTATTAGTTTTACATCATTCAATAATATCCCATAATCTGCTCACTTCTTCACTATTTTTTTTAATTATTTCTGTTCGTAGATTGGTTTCCTTTTTCCATGTTCAGTATCTTAACATTTTTATATTAAACTGTAGAATGGATACTCAAACAAATTTTTCTTACATATGTTCTTGTTTAAAGGTCTCTAGAGTTAAAAGTTTGCTTATTTTGAGAATATCTATCTGTTGTTGCAGTAATTATATTTTACCAGCTCTTTTTTGCTACAGAATACCAATGATATTAATATATAAAATACTAACTCTCTGATTGTGTCCTTTCCCTGATTAATAAATCCTCCTCTCTTTCACTAGCATTTATAGAAGAATTAAAATCAGTCAAAAAAAATTGGACAAACACTACATTAATTCGTATCACATTCCATTTTAGAAATGACATTTCTACCACACCATATATTCCTAAACAGTTCTCTTTGTTTCTGCACTATGTACAACTACCTTTTCAAAATAAAAAATAAAAAAAATAAACTGAAATGAGAAATGACTATCTCAAGGGAAGACTGATTATATGAACCTGCATGTTCTTGAAGTGATACTAATACATATGTTCAATAACAGATTAATTCCATGGATTAGACACCATAAACTAGTCTTTTTGTTTTTCCATGCTCAGTTGAGGGAATACTCTTGGATCTAACTTCCTTGTGTATATCTCTAACATTGTACAGTTCCAATAATTTTTTTACCAAAATTGTTTTCGTAAAAATAAACTGGTTCCCAATATGTGTTGTTTAAAAACGACTATGCAAGCATACAATCAAAAAATATCTACCATTTTTAATGCTTGTTTATTTCATTCATTTTTTTTGTTACGACTCTTGAACACTTACAGGATCATTCTTTGTACAATTATCCAATATCACCAATAATGATCTACTACTATCAATGTTTCTCGATACTTGTCTTTTAATTTTATTCCTTATTCTTGCACAGTTATTCAGTACTTTATCATATTTGTTGTTACCACTTATATACATATATATATATACATGTTTATATCAACTACACCTCTTGCTACAGAAACATAAACTTTATAACCACAAAGTCAATTTTTCAAACCACAAAATCCATTTTCAAACCACAAAGTCAGTTTTCTGACCACAAAATCTCTCGAGAAAAATGAAAACTTCGGTAATCTCCGAAGCACTCTACAAAAACGGTACAGATTCAAGCAGAACACAATAGATTTCCGAACAAGTACCGAGGAAAAACGCGTAAAAAATAAAGTGAAGTTCGAAAAACACGAAAAAATCCAATTTTCGTATCTCAAAACCACAAAATCCAAATTTCTAAACCACAAAGTCCAAACACCGGAATCCTCATACTACCACAAAATCTGCCGTTTGTATGCTTTTCGCATAGAAAAACACCGCTTTTGCGGTGTTTTTCCATGCTCAGTATAAACATCTTCCATTCGTCCCAAGAAAGATTTCTAATATTACCCACAACCTTTCTAAATCTCGATTCTAAGAATAAAGTATGTGCCTCATCAAAGACTAAATAACCTAGTTTGCACTTGGAATAGTTTGATATTCTCGACAATTATCAGTAAATTCCCAAAAGGGGTTATTGGAACCAAACCTTTCTTTGTATCCACGTAACGCTACAAAAGGAGATGCACCTAATGAAACTTGATACGTTGTGTTATATGCAAATGCTGCCAACGGTAAATATTCTACCCATTTAGGTTTGTTCCTTACATATGTTCTGATGGATTCAATCATTGTTTTATTTTTCACAGCAGAACTTTGATCGTTACCAGACATTGTAAGAAAAAATATTCAAATAATACTAACAAGCTAATCACTCAATATAACAATAACTTTTTGCGACGCTACCAATTGGTCCAGTTTCTTATCTTTGGACCCACCAAACCATCCCGAAATGCTTCAAGGCATCCTACAAATACGTCTGCAGATGATACAGTTCCAGCACTATCATTGGAAAAAAACGTCATATCCCTGGCAACTAAACCCCCTTTCTCTAATTTGGATATTGTAGCAACTTTCAATGACTCGTATGGGACACAAACGAAATAACATCCAGCATTTTCATACTATCAATAGCTGAATAAATTTAATTATTTGGTATTCTTAGATTTGCATAAATATTCTTCACAATGAAGAGCTCAAGTATCATTTAGGAGAATTCCAATAATCACGGTAAATAAGGGCACTTTTTGATGGTTATAGTTGACAATTGAGATCATATATTTGAAAAATAGAGGGAAGCAATGAGAAAACTCAAAATAATATTACCTAGGGTGCTGTTGTATTTTTTGTTTTCAAAAATAACCCATATCATTGTAATTACAACTGGGTAGACACTCAATATTATGGCTGTATTTGGTAATGATTTGCAGGGATTTCTTCATATTGCTGTATCCCTGGGGGAAATAATCAATTGTACTGTTGAGAAGTAGTAATACCACATTTATTTTCCCTGGCGACAATGAGATGGAAATATTTTATAAATGTCTGAACTGGATCAAAAAGGAGATAATTGACTGTTTCTGCAAACTTCGGTTGTCTAGAAATATTTTCGCTTAATTTAACAGCAAGACCTGTAGCCTCATCTCTCCGAGAATTTAATAAGTTTAGTAAGAATATACAGGCACCTTTTCTTATTAGTTCATTTTTTTCTTTCAAAGTTATTTTTCGATTTTAAGATCTTATAAGTTGCCAAATACTCATAAATAAACTTTCCCACGGTTCGTAATAAAGCACCACAATTTTCTTCATTGTGTAATGGCATCAAACAGTCGCCACATACGCTTGGTGATATTGTGCCATCCCATAAGATAATATATTTAGGATTGATATGTAATATTAACTCTCTTGATAATTTTACATTAAAACCAAGTTGTAGTGGATCCTTCCAATTTTTATAAGTGTTTGTCTATTGTCCTCCGTTAAAACATTTTTGACAGTCTTAGTAATAGGGTTTTGTTCCTTCATTTTTAGTTTTATATTTTATTTCTCGTTGATCCAGATTCTCGAACTCTACTTAGCTCTTCAAAAAGTGAATCATTGTCTAACCCATTCACATCATTATGTGTATTATCATCAGATACAATATCAACTTCTTGATGTTCAACTGCTCTTTCTACATTTGCTTCTTCTAATATTCACTTTATTTCTACAACCCTGGTGTCCTGTTTCACTAATCCACCAAAACTTACTGTATTTTCCCAATCTACAAAATTAACTTATTGGTTGTTTATTTATTATGCTAGGGCTATTCCCTACAATACAAAATATATTGTCTATCTTGAAAATTTCTATGTCAAATAATTCTTTTATATAAAAAGAAGAAGAAGATATGATTACTCATTTAAATATTTATTATATGTGTGGTTGCCATACATAGAAAGAAAACCAAAGAAGTCTTACTATTATGTCTATCATTATACTATTTTCTATTGAATTAACAGATCTACCATATTGTCATGTCCAACTGCACAGTTGATATGAATAATCTATCCATTTCGTCTCATCACTCAGTGATTAATTTGCCTGACACTGTAGAACAAACATATTCCATATAGAGAGTGGTCACTTCTTCACTTCACGCTACTGTATTACTCTCTCTTCAACAAACTCTTCTCTCTTGTATCTGTTTGAGCTTATTTTTTCAATCTTTGAAAAAACATCAAGACAGAAGAGAGAGATTTCAATCTGATCTTAGAATCTCAAACTACTTTGAAGAAGAAATGGTGAAGGAATAACAACATGCAAAACCATGAAAAATTATTTCAAGGACATATCTTTCAGACTCGATCATCTTTAAGTATAAGTATGTCATATAGTTGAAACATTGTAGCTGCTATCTATTGAAATAGATACCAGACTACAGTTATCTTACAAGTATGTATGATCACCACGATCGAACAGAATCATAACACTAAAACAACAAGATAGACAAAATGTATAGACAGAGTAACTAATATTTCTAGAAATTTGAATATAATGTTTTTTATATCTACTTTTTTTTTGAAAAGAAGACTTTCCCATTATTGATGATCCCACAATCACATAAACGGTCAGAATATTGTTATAGTCACTATCGTACAAATATTATATTATTATATGTATTCATCCTTAACCTTTATATATGAAATTAAATTTATATTTTATAATATTCAACTGTCTGTTTGTTTTCACTATCGATATCCTTTAAATTATAATTATTGAAAAATTCATTAATATAGATATAGGTTAATTGTAACTATTATTGTTTCTTACTTCCTCAATCTCTGGCTTTTCAAATAAACAAAAATATTTATACTACATACAGTTACAGCTTACAATAATCTGAAATATTTATTATTGTTATTCCATAATGTAATAAAATGAATCTACCAAATTAGAATGTTTTAATAATTTTAAAAGTAAGTATCTTGTTGTAGCTTTAGGATGAATTTCAGATATATTTTTATTTAAAAATTGTTACTTTAAATTAATATCAAGGTGTAATTGCATTAATCATATTAATATTAAAAAGCTTTGTTGAATAAAAACATCTCCATATATTTTAGTACCTTGACTACTTGGTCAAAGATTTTGTTGTCATGATATATATATATATCTATTAATGTTAAGAACAGTTGAAGTGAATTTTTTTTAATAGAAATAGTAGGAGACAGTACAATCAGTAGATTTTGAGGATACACTATACGGAGATAAAGATTTTCTGCAAAGTTGTATCAAATATATAAGAGGGATAATTTTATATAGTAAGCTATAGTCATATGTTTGGATAACATGGTTACAGGTTTTAAAATCCAAGATTATCCAGATCAAGTTTCAGTTCCAAGCAGAAGAATTTAAAAAAAATTTAATATAAGTTAGAAGAAGGTCAGTTTGAATTATACATCCACTTCATAAATTATTTCATGAAAGAGAGTGACATTTCATTGATTGAATAGGCTCAAACTCGTCATCGTTGTAATGTGCATGAGATAATGTTTTTAATGAAATGAGACGATGTCTTTATTGTAAAGATAATTGGAGTGAAGGATAAAGGGTTAAATATTATAGCCCCTTCTTATATATATATATATATATATTCCTATTGTTCCTAATTATTTCTGTAGAATTATCTACTCTTTGACTCTGTTTTTGTTTAACAATTGTTTTAGATCTCTATAAGATCATTTTAATTCATACAAGAACATTTTCCTACCTAATGGGTTTAGATAACTAAAAGGTTTATTATCCATGTTATAACAGTTTTTAAAAAATTAGAAATTTGATTTTATCACAGCATATATTTTTTTTGAAGATATTTGCTTATATCTGGTTAAACTACAACAAGTTGTCTTGAAGCACGTAGATAAAAAGGAATTTGAAATAATATTATATAGCATTGTATGGTATTTATTTGTACTATAGATCAGATAAAATATTTTAAGATCCTGGTTTAACATTTTAGATGTTATACAAGAATATTGTCCACGTTGGTAGTATGATACTTTTAGTAGTTCCCGTAATCAACTATGTTACGTCTCTGACTGTTTCATACCTTCTTTTAGCATACTATCAAAAGATATTTTTTGTCACATTTCAATTTTTTTTTCAACTCCTTCATTTTCAATAATGTAAGAGGAAGAGACGAATTTCTGTTAGGACGAAAATACCTGTATTTATCATTAAATGTTGAAAGCTATAATAGATTTAGAGTGCTTTGTTTATCATTAGAAAGGGAGTTATTTCTAATACTCGCTTTTCCTAAATATATATGATATGTTTCAAAATTAAACTATAAAGAAACAGTCTATCTTTACTTAATCTTATTTTTTTTATTAGGTTTCACAGCATTCGCTAGACAAAGAACATCAGAAACAAAGATATAATCTACACTTAAATCATGGAATCAACCAATTCCCTTGTATATTTTGCAAGTGATGAACTTTTAGATGCGCATAATCTATATCTATTAAGGCAAATTCTACAGATTAGTGCTCAGGAAGAATTAATAGCAGGACCGCTTGATCGCTTTCCTTTAAAACAAATCGTAGTGCCTTCTGAATATTTTGAAGATAGAATAAATGATGGCACTGAATTAGATGAATATAAATTCAGAAAAATTGATCCGTTAGGAATAACTAAGATAGATTCTAATGGGAAATTATTGATATCAGGAACTAATAAAGATTTTTTATTTAATTATTTTCAATTACCAGGACACGGAGATAAATATTGGGTCTTATTGAAGGATTTGATGTTGTTGGTTCAAGATGATCCTATTGATCAAGAAACTTTTATCCAAAAATATAAGCTACAACTTCTTCCGATACAGGTCACTGAAGACGATATTAAATTTATGAAACAGAATCGTTTACTTGATAAAAACTATACTGATGTTAAGGATAATGATGTGAAGATTGTAACAACTAGATCTGCGTTTATTACCTTTGGAGCTCAAATAATAAGCCAAGGTACCAGAATTATAGATGATTACTGGGAAACTTTGGCTAAACAACAAAGCTTTACAACACATCATAGAGTTTTCAAGTGTTCTTCAAAGATATTATCATTACTTAAAGAGTTGAAACCACAAATGTTTAATTCCAATGTTCACCCATTTCAGGAGATCTCCCAGGATGTCCTAACCGAAGGCGAGAAAGAAAAAGAGGAAACTTTCAATTTTGATTCACCTTATACAATCATCATAGAGCAACCCTCTCAAGAAATAAGAGAAGAATATGGAGTACAGTTCAGTAAAGGACAACATACGGATACGGTAGTACCCGGCCAGTCTATTGCTGGTTCACTTGAATTGAGCGCCCAGTTCAGAGTCCCTAAATATCATTCAAAGAATTCATTTTTACAAGCTACGCAGATTAAAGGTATGGATACCCCAATTGGTGAACATGATTATAACAAGAATGAATCGCTGCAACCAAAGGCAACCCAAACTAATTTACTGGATGTAAGGACAAATCCAAATATATCTAATGAGTCAAGAGTGTCTAACCGAATGTTAAACAGTATCACTGATTCTAACGTAGATATAAAAAATGAGGAAGAACCAATTTCTTTCAATGTTAATAAACAACAGATATCATCTCTTAATATTAAAGGATGGAAATTCGATTCTTTACCTATTGGAGATGAACAACAAGTGGAAAATCATGATCATTCCATGAAAGGATTAAGTTATTTTGAAAAGGAGATATTATTAAAAAGATTAAATTACTTAACGCCAAATCAAATTAAAGAAATAGAACACTTGCATGATTGTTTGTTTGTGAATGTTGGTCTACAAAGGGTAAGAAAAATACGAAGCAAAAGATGGATGAAGTACTGGCAATATAAACATGGTCTTCCTATGGGTTTATTGAATGAGGAGAAACAACTGGAGTATATTAAAAGACGTTATATACCTGAGATGCTTCAGCATGAAGATATCATTACGAACTCCAATGAATTAACTAACACTGATGAAATAACGACTACCAAAAGACAGGCAAACCCTAATCTATTGGGTTACTCAAACATTAATTCTTTTAAACCACCATACGTATAATTACAATATGATATACATGTAAAAGTATAAATATATATGTATGTGTGTAGTAGTAAGTGGGGAATTATAATAATTTAGTTTTTACAATTTCTTGTCTAATTTTAAAAGTATAATATGCCATAACACACATGATGACAATTAAAGGTATCAACCAAACTGCTAATTTGGACACGATTTCATCTATTTGTGGACCAGCTTCACGATTGGCTTGAGATAATTTAGTAGCTTCTCTAATCTTTGCTTGTTCGTTTAACATTTTTTCTAATTTTTCATTCATAGATAAGAAATCTTTAAATTGGTCATTATCATTATTTTCTCCATTATTTATATTATTATTTTGTATCCTATTAGTTAAAATAGCCAGTTCTTTAATCAATGTTTGTTGGATAGACAAAATGTCATTGATCTTTTCTTCTAAGATGTTAATGTCATTTGCCATAATTTTGCCTTCCAATCTATCCATTTTCTTATATAATTCAAAGCTGGACATATGTTTATTTTGAGAATCAAGGACTTCTTTATCCACGATCTTCTCAGTGCCAGTCTTTTCATCAATAATCTTGGTCAGTAACTTTGGTTGACTCATTGCGTTTACATTTGGAATTAATGCATCTTCAATAATTTTATCATAAAACTTCATTTGTAAAATTTCAAAAGTTTCAACTGAATCAGAATTATCTGCACTTACCCCAATCTTCAGACCCCTTTGTAAAATATCGGTCAACTTGATTTTTCTAGTTTGGAAGCAAACTTTATTATCAACTTGTAATTTCAACATATTATTGGATTCAGAATCATAAGATAATCTAAGAGTTAAAGGTACCGTAGAATCTTGATATCCCATTAAACAAGACGCAAAACTTTTATCATAAATTTTTTCATTGGAATCCAATAAACTCTTTGATCCGTCATTTAATTGAGCATGAATTGATTGAGATACTGGACTGTTGCTGTCAACTAATAATTGTAATCCATTAAACTTTGAGGGACCACTGAAAAGTTTTTGGTCGTTACCAATCTTGTCAAAATCACCTAAAAACCAAAATGAGAGACCGCCTGAGTGTTTGCCTTGGTAATTTAAACTTCTAAAAGTCCATTCTATAGTAAAACTTTCTAAATCTTTTAAGATTGATTTCAACCAAAGGGAACCTTTAGATGATTTGCTTGGTGTTAATATAAATCTACCCTCATCTAGTGTAGTAGAATCTTTGATTTCCCAATTGGATGGAATAGAGTTTCCATTAGTGATTAAATTTGGTAATGAATATTCCTTGATTGGTAAATCTTGATTTTGATGGTTCCCAGAATCTACATTATGAGCGTGTGTAGATGATCCTAAAGAAAGAAGAGCTAAAAGGCTTGTATAATAGGATAATTTCATGGTTTGGATTCAATATACAAAGGTAATTTTCTATCACTTTAATGCTGTTCTTTCCACTCCTTCAAAACCTCCGTGTTAGCACAGTCTAACAAACTGATCTTGATTGAGGATATAAAACTACTGAATCACTCCTTAGGTGAATACGAAAGTAGAAGTAAAGTATAGATAACAGAAAAGTTTTTTAAGTATACGTAATTTTGATTGCAATAATTGTTTTTTTTTTCAGCTCTTGGAAATCCTTTGATTTTATTTGCATTGAAATTTAACAAATGCGCGGGATTTATGACGGAATAAAAGAAACGGCGGAAAGTGGCGGAAAATTGGAAAAACCCGGAAGGGTCAATGTCACGTGGATCACAAAACTGTTGGCGGTTAAAATTCGTAAAGATCTAAAGATGTTTTAATTGAGAGTGCTTATAGGAATAGTTTAATGTTATCTTGTGATATCAGGGATGATGGCTATTCTTTCCTAATGGATAATGTGGTTGGAAAGAGATTGCCACTCATTTCCATAAAAGAATTACGATAAGGAAGAGACTAGCGAAATCATATGACCTTAATGTTGTTCAAAACATATGCACAAAGAAAGAATGTTTTTTTTTTTTTTTTGGGATGAATATTTTGTAATGACTGTAACACGAATTAAAGGTATACAGTTCTACTCTTGAAGCATAGACCTGGTATTCTGTTGCAACTGGTATACTTCCATACAGTGTAATGTTATTTGGGTGAGGGTATGTGAATTCTTCTCTTATAAAACATTCTTTCTGGAGCACTGTTCTGAAACAGGAACCGTGGGAAAATCGAACACGGAGAATGTTTCTTTTTTTTTTTTTTGTTTGGGAACATACTGACGTATGATGTGTATGTTGGGGTTTGGTTTAGAAAATGTGTAGTATTTAGGATAAAAACGGTCATCGATTAAAGATACTTGGTATAGATCAGCAGTAGCGACTTCAATAAGGGAATAAGGTGGAAAGGTTCTTTGACATTCAACTAATCTTTTTTTTTTTTAAAAAAAAAGAAGAAAAAATAAAAGAACCTCATTTATGAAACTAGACTAGATAGGTTCTCATATCCCCCACAAGTACAACTATTCATGCCATCATTTTCAGACAGTTTTTGGTCTGACGACTTATCAACAGGACTTAATGTCCTTTTTCAAAATCTTTATAAAGGTTGTGATCAATGTGATTCTTTCATTCAACTGTTTGCCTCAAGAATGCAATATGAGGTCTCTTATGGAAGACATCTATGTGCTACAAGATCTGATATCGATATTGTGGATACAAACAACAGTACATCTAACGCTTTAGATAATATCATAAAACAATTGGAATTGGAAGGTGAACAACATTTAACAATAGCCTCCAATATAGAATCCTTGGTGTTAAAACCTTTCAGTCACTGGTGTGATGATCATAGAAAAAGAATTAAATATTCACAGAAAACTTTAATGGATAACATAAAAAATTTTCAAAAGAGTAATAACTATGTTAAGAAATTATCAATGGAGTATATTAAAAATTGTAAAAAATTGGAGGATTGGAAAAGGATTCATTTCAATGATGATGATTCATATGATAAAGCTATGAAAAGTTTGGAACGTTTAAATAATTATAAAGCCCATCTAGAGCGCGAAAAGGAAAATTTAATATTTGGTAAAATTGGTAAAATAGAATTTGATAATAAAAGTTTAAGACAATTATTGAAATTGTTATTATTGGATTTACCTAAAACCGAATATAAGTTACCCTTGATTAATTTTAATTTACAAAATACAAATAATGGTTACGAGATTACAAAATTTTTATTGGAGAATATGTCATTGAAGGATTTTGATCAAGCTGAGGAATTCGGTCAGGATCTTTTAAATTTTGGGTTTCTTAAGTATTGTAATGGTATGGGTAATAACTTTGTGAATTCAAAAAAATTTCAATATCAATGGAGAGATTATGCTTACAATTTTGCTCAGATTCCTATTCCTAGTAAAAATGATGAAAATAAAGTGTCCAGTTCATCTCAAATTGAACAGTATCTAACCCAAACGAAAAAGGCTTTATATACAATCAAAATTTCCGATAATTTACCGTTGAATTCAAACCAAACAGACACAACAAGTAATCAAATCAGTTCACTAGAAGCACCAACAGTAACAGAGTATGAAAGCGAATTGTTTAAATTGTTAGAAGATGTGGCAAAATCGGACAGCAAATATTTCAAAGAATGTCACAAAATGGACTCATTAAGATGTTCGATTGAAGAACTTATGATTGATCACCTTTCATTTATGGAAAAGTGTGAACTTGATAGGTTAAAGGCTATTAAAAAAGCTACTATGGATTTTTGTTCCACGATAGGTAACAAAATTGCTATTATGAAATTGCAGATTGATAAAATGATTGATTATCAGGATACCATTGATCCAGAAAATGATTTATTACAGTTGATCACTACTTGTAATACAGGCTTATTCCAACCAAAAGTTATCACATATAATAATTATTATAGCCCAGGTCTTTATCAAAATTTTGGTATTGATTTGGAGACAAGATGTAGATTAGATAAGAAAGTTGTGCCACTTATAATCAGTGTCCTTCTCTCTCGTATGGATCAAATATACCCAGATTTAGAAAATGATAAAATTAGAGTTTCTGCATGGATTTGTCCTGTTAAATTAAGTTTGACCCACGAATTAAGAAAGAAATTGAATCAAACTCAATTTAAGGAGGAATCTGAAATATTGAATATTTTGACAGAAGGCCAATATGAACCCAGTGTGATTGCTAGTGTTATTAAGTTGTACCTGCTGGAATTACCCGAGCCTTTGATCCCTAATGAATTACTCGATGTATTAAGAGCTTTGTATGAAAAATACCCACCAGCAGTAGGAATGGATGTAACTGCAGAACCAATAGAAAATAAAGACAACGTTCAAGTTTTCAATGTAGACGATAATCATAGTAATGATAAAATTGATAAAATTTTGAACGATACTGAAAATAAAAGAATTACAGGATTATACACCACGTTATCATCCTTGTCAAAACCACATTTAGCTACCTTGGATGTAATTACGACACATTTTTATAGATTATGCAAAATTATTAAAATGGCAAATAATAAAGGGAAATATACACCTATATCAAAGGAAGATACCACAGTCCATGGTGATACTTTACCAACAGTGGACACGAGTTCTTATGTTTCTGCTGAATACTTTGTTAATGAAATTTCTAGAGAATTCGCAAATTGTATTATTCATGCCAAAGTGTTTGACGATAACAACTTGGGATTCAAAATATTTCATGATTTATTGACCTATAAGAAGTTTATATTTAAGCAATTAAAGAGGCAAGTTTCTACAGCAAGATCCTAGTGTAGGAACAAATCTTTTCTAGTTTCTTTGTTAACAGGAGTATTTATACTCATATATTATATTTATATATAACATATAATAACAATTTAGTTATTTAAGACAATGTTTTGATTTATTTTTTTAATGGCTAAGTATTAAGTGTAGATATATTTCTCTTCGTTATCTTTAATAGTTTTCTGGCAACGACTACAAAAAAAAAAATTTAAAACTGTTTTTCTATATAGAATAAATTATGCATTAGTCATAAGACACAAGATTATAACTCAGAAGTCTATAATAAAGCAAAATTTGTATCAAACAACGGTATCATGCTTAGAGCTCTTTGTGTTGTATATAAACCAGTTACTACGTGGAGAATAAATCCACTACAATGTATTAATAAGGCATGGAATTCTTCTTCTACGGATCCAGCTCACATTAAAAATTCTAATCATTATAAGGAATTACTTATGAGAGAGGGAAAGTTCACAGAAGAACAGGCCTCAAAAATACTTGATATAATAAGAGATGCTATTCAAAGTGGTGTAGTCCATGTGTCTAAAGATCTGGCAAAGAGGGAAAGATTAATTCAGCTAACTTATCAACAGAGAGTTGATTTTGCGAAATTGAGAGATCAGTTGTTGACTTCTGATAGAAATGAATTCCACAATGTGGAGAATGAGTATGAAAGAGTGCGCAGTGATTTAGAGAAAATGAGGAGTAAGCTGAAAGAAGAAATCACTAAGGTCAATGCGGGATTTAAATTGGATCTTTCATTGGAGAAAGGTAGAATTCGAGAAGAGAGTTCACATCATGATTTACAGATCAAAGAGATTGATACCAGGATTGATCATGAAGTATCTAATATGAAGACCCAAATTGACTCTGTTAAAACACAAGTTATGCAATGGTTAATAGGTGTATGTACTGGTACATTTGCTTTAGTTTTGGCTTATATAAGATTACTGTCATAGGAAGCTTTCCCTTGTATATACAATATATTAAAATAATGACAAATGTCCTTTTCAATGATCGGAATCATCAGCTCCTGTTTTAAACGTCCTATTATTCCTAACAGTAGGATCTAGTATATAGTATTGATATTTTATAGGGGCTCTTATACGAAAAAACTATACTGCAATAAGATGAAGGTTATAATATAATGTAGACACAATACTTTATAATAACAATATACATATGGTAAATATAGACATATATATACTAATAGAAAGATATTAATTTATGCATAGACGATAATTTTCATATTTAAGGTCCGAATTTATAATAGATTTGGAAATAAATGTAATATTAATTTAGTAATTTTAAACTACTGATCTGTTCCTGCTCTAATTAATTATAAGTTAAATAATTCGTTTAAGATTCTAACGGTATCATCTGGAGAGGAAACTGAGTGACCAATGGTTCTGTCATCAACATAGATTTCGTAATCGTTACCACCCTCAAAAGTCTTGTCACCAAAGAAGTGGATTTCTTTGAAACCATCCTTTTCAACATGTTGCAAACAGTAGGTTTTATCCCAACCAGTTGGGAAGACATCAAAGGAAATTTGACCACCGATGGAGTAAGTCAACTTCAAGTGAGAAAATTCCTTCTTTAGAGCTTCAACGAATTTAGCTCTAATTTGATGTTCTTTGTCGTACTTTTCGAATTCATTACGTTCTTCAGTGGAAGCATTTCTACCAATTGGAGATATGTTAATCATACCATTTCTGAATTCTAAGAAAGTACCTCTTCTTTTTGGCAAATCTAGATTGGCTAAGTATTTCAAGACGAATACAGCTAACTTGTTGTATTCTTCTTCACCGATCCAGTTAATGAAGGATTGAGAAGCCTGTTGCACACCTAATCTGTAAGCAGTTAAACCATTTTCAGAGAAAGAGTAGTCGAATTCATCTAAAACGTTTGGACCCAATTGTTCGATTTGTTTACTTAAATCAGAACCACCGACAAAACCGATACAGACCTTCTTTCTTAATTTAGCTAAAGTTTCTTTGACTTCATCGGAGATAGTTAATCTAGCGGGAGTTAAAGTACCATCTACATCGAAAAGAACTAAAACGTCTGGTCTTTCTTTGTAAGCGAATTCTTGAGGAGTAGACATTTGTTAATAGTAGCTATATTGGAGTAATTAGAGATGGAAGAGAATAGGGTGGCTGACAGTCGCTTAGGTATATATGTATGCACAAGCTTCTTAAGAAAAGCAGGAAATACTGGATAACAATATTGGCAAAGGAACAAGTAATAGAAATACTCAACTGAGAGCAGGGGTTCAAATGAATTAGTATTAGTTTCCTGTAGATATTTATACGTCAAACGATAATATTGTTATCAAATTGTCCTCAGATGAAACTGTCTCTACCTCGAAAATTTGAAGTTGGAAAAAAAAATTTTCAGACGCGTGAATCTCCAAAGAAAGAAGCCAAGCTTAAAAATAAAAGTTTACGTGTCAACAATTTCTTTTGAGGGTTTTGCCCGTTTCTTAAACTATTTTTCGTTTCTACGTTGAATTTTATTTAGGGTTACATAGAAATTGCTGAAAAAGAAATTTAGAAAAGTAAAAAAAACCAAATAAAAAAAAAAAAAGAAACGCAATGGAAATAAAAATAAAAATTTGGAGGTCGTTAGCCGATGAGATAAAATAAGATCATTGGTGATGAGGCTTGCATTGCAATACATTATTAGGAAACATCTAATTAAATAAAGTATTCAATAAATTGGGTTTCATAATTTTTGTGTGGCCACTGTAGTTCAATTCCACTTTATTCTCTTCAATAAGACGGTTCAAACCACCAACAAAGAATTTTCCTTTTTATAATTTTTTTTTATTACCTTCTGAATATTCTAATGAAGAGTAGTAGAGAATTGATCCAAGAAGCTAAAGATTATCAATTTAATCCTAAAATACCGTTGAAATTGTATCTAAAGACATGTGTTGGGATATTAGATAAGGCTCAAATGAGTGTTCAATGTGGAGACACAGAATTGGCGTTCATGTTTTATTATCGTTATGTCGACCTTTGTACCAATAAATTGTCTAGACACCCACAATATCTAACTAGTAATACTAATTTAGATTCAGAAGTTCAATTATACAGAGAAGAATATTTACAACTGATGAAATTGGAAGTGCCAGCTGTGTTGAAATTACTTGAAGATCTACAGACACAGATTAATAGAAATTATTGTAAACATCAATTGTCCCTGGCCAAAAATATTGCAAAATCTAACAAAACTAATACACTTCATTCAATTAATAATACGAATGAGAGACGATATCATTCAAGAGTGATTGGTTATGATAGTATGGATTCAGATATCAAGTGTCCACTACTACCTCCAGCCTTCAATGAACATAGGCTTAATCAGTCACTTGATTTTTTTAAACCGGTACTGACTCGTGGTGTTGATAATAATAATGGTAATAATAATAACGATGATTCTCACATAAATGCACACACTAATGTTTTAGACCATGTTAACAGCAATGAGTCTGATAATTCCAACCCAAATGATAGTAGTCGTATGTTCCATTATCCAGAGTTGCCTCAATTATCTTTCCCCACATGCTGACTAATTTTATTCACACAATGAAAATACTGTAGTAATGATAATCATAATAATTAATATAGCCTGTATAATATTTATAATAATAACTAATATATATCAACTTATATATAATACCATAAAATATTTTGATAAAAAAAAGTATGATGAAAATAAAGGCAAAGAATATAGAGGGATAGAGATAATAAAGAGGAACCATAAAAGCAATCATTAACTGTGTAAACTTCATTTAATAATGGTGTAAAAATGTATGAAATGGCGACTTAATTATTCATTGTTGATTTATATGAAAGTCTTTCCATCTCAAGTAATCTTTCAATATTTGAAAGAGTTTTTCTCATGGAGATTTGGTTCCAAATATTTATAGTTAAAAGAATAGTAAATACTATAATAAAAAAAATAAAAGAAGATTGGCTTAAAAAAATGGAATTAGTCGATATTGCCTTACTACGATCAATCTTGGCAATATTCTTTTCTAGATCATTTTTAATGGAAACCATTTTTACAATTGGTGAGGATTCTATAAAGTCTCTGGTATATGTTATACTTTCATCTGTTTCAATAATATTATTTTTAATATAATCGTTTAAAGTTTCAATTAGTTTTTCTGAGGCTTCAGTTTGACCTTTTTTTGCACCTGCTTCAATCATTTTTTTAAACCAACTTGAACCAGTCCACTCTAGCCAATACGATATCTGCATTTGGCAGTTATTTTTTGGACCCCACCTATACATGTATTTAGTTTTTGTGGAAAAGGCTTTCCCGCTTGTCACATTTGGTGTCCTTGTGGTAGTAAGTACCATAATATATCCATGTGAATCATAATTCATAATTGTTTCTTCTGCATAACATCTGGTAGATTTGGGTCCACCTGGAATGTTTAAACGTTTTTCAAAAGAGTATGTTCTTCTGTTCAGTTTATCATATTTTGTAGGCTCTTCGATGTCTGAAGAGTCAACAGAATGCAAATAATCATAAAGAAATGAATAATTTTGATCACTATACATTATTTGATATGCCTGTAAAGGAGTACACGGTAAATCTATTGTTTTAAGAATATATTCATTAGGTTCAGTATATTCAGGGAAAGAGGTTTCATTGTGGGTATAAGGAGGTTCATTCACATAGTTGGCTCCTTCTTTGAATTGATAGTGTCCTACAGAAGTTTCACCTATCTTTTCATTAATACTAATACTACTAATTGAACTATCATCATGATATACATCATCATTAAAAGTCTCTTTATCATCTTGGAACACTTTATTTTGGTTTTTTGACGAAACAGTATCTTTATCAAAATCTGCAAATATCAAATTTTTAGACCATACTTCTTTGATTAGATTAAAGGTTTGTTCCCTAGATAAGAAATTATTAAATTGGACTTTCTCGTTATCTGTTTCAATTAAAATAGCGTTTGGAAACAATCCAGCTGCTGAAGTTTTCTCTAAGTATCTAATATCCTTCATCGGTATAATATCTTTGGATACCCAGCCCAATATATTTGAATTGAAACATAAGTTCCTTTCCGATATATACAGTCTCCCTTGATATAAGAAATCGCGACTTAAGGCGCAACTAAAATCGTCGATAAGTCTATCGTCATTCGGAATTGATTCGAATAAATTGTGAAATTCCAAGTCTCTTTCTACTGTTGCATAATGATAATCAGTATCAGAATATTTTTCTTCCACAAATTTTTTTTTATTATAATTTTCCTCATTTGGTTTATTATTGCTATTTTCTACCATAACTGTATCCATTTCATTACTATCCTGTAGACCCTGAATATCAGTTTGTGGTTTATTATCTGTTTGGTTTAGATCTTTATGGCTTGAGTTATTACTATGCATATGAGTTATGATCTCTACAGGTTGTGGTACCTTTTGTAATGGAGAATTTACTAAATTGAATAAAGACGAATCGTTACTTGTTTTTCTAGTCCTACTTGACTTTCTCTTTGAACTTATGGAATTATCTCTTCTATGACTTATAATACTTGGTGATGAAACAGTTTGGTTTTTATGATTTGAATTGCTTGGTAATTTAGTAGAAATATTATCCACCGATGTGGAGCTACTTTTAAAAGTGGCAAACATATTATTTAAAAAGGATGGAGATTGGACTTCCTCTTCAATGGAATTTTCGACTTTATCATTAATAATTGAATCATTTATTAGTAAATCTCTGGTAATGACATTATCACTTGTTACTGTTGAGGTCATTTCTTTTTCATTAAAATCATCATTATTACTACTGTTAGTATCGTTATCATTATTTGTTGTTATTGAATATTGTTTTCTTTTTTGCTTAGATAAAATTATTTTATCTGATCCAAATAATTTCCTACCAACATCTTTATCTCTTTTCATAGTTAAAGAATCACTTAGTTTTGTATTTTTATTCTCTTCAATAACATCAGTGTACAAGGTATCTACCTGGGGAATAAATGGTGAATTTAACTCATCAACAGAAGTAGAGGACATATTTGTTTGTATTTGGGTTATATTATTTGTTTGATAGTTATGTTCACAGTCACTTTCATTTCTGTTTTTATCTTTGTTATTAGTGTTATAATTATCATGTTGATTTCCCAAGCCAATATCCACCAAAGGCTCCCAAGAATCAGAATTATTTTCAATCGAATCAGACATAGCAAAGACAGATAGGTTAAAAAGAGACAAAAAAAAAGTATGGGGGGAGGATATAGATTGAAGGTGGAAATACTTTCCTATATATGTTTATTTATTATTGCTATTATGAATATATATTTATATTTATATTTATATTTGTGTCTATGTGTATACTTAGATATTCAACAATGAGTAACTCAATCCATGACACAAATTATAGTTTGGAAGGCAATATGGATCAGAAGGTATTAAAACCAAAGTGTTAATCCTTTTACAAACGTCATAGCATTAACTTTTTCGTTTGATATCCATAATGTTATTGCCAAAATTTGTTACTTCGATCCTTTTTCGGGTTTAACAAAGAAGAAGAGAAAAAAGCAATGGGTGGAAAGAGAATGAAAACAGAAAAGAAAAAGTAAGTGTACTCTTTGGTAACCCTAACCCAAAACTGTGGAGCGGTCTGCAAAAATACATAACTATTTGCATAACCCTAGTAGTATTTTTTTCTTATTAGGGTTTGTCTGTTTTTTTTCCAATATTTCTTTTGCTAATATCAAAGTGTTGTCGGGACAAAGGATACAGGGATGAAAGACTTTCTGACTAAATAAATACTTCAGGTGTAAGTAGTGATTTGACAACCATTTATATAAAGAGAGGATGTGGCCGTCTGTATGTGTCTGTGTGTCTGTGCTTCAAGATCACAAAAGTCATTCATCTGTTTTAACAACATTGATTACATTAGACAGAAAAAAATTCATGGAAGTTAACTATAAGAACATCACCCAATAAATTATGAATATTAGAATAAGTTCGATACCAGTAATAAAGGTTATATTACAAATATTATTGTTATTATGCCAGTTAACTAAGTCAGAACATATTACTGATAGTGAATTAGTTGATAAAAGATTACCAAAGACACATACATTTCATTTCACTGCTAGCTGGAAAAATATAACCTTTCATGATGAAGATGGGAAAACCAAGATAAAGGAAATGATTGCCTTCAATGATCAGTGGCCACTTCCAGAGATCCATGTGACAAAGGGAGATAGAATACAAATATATTTAACAAATGCATTCCAAGATGATACCCCAACTTCTCTACATTTCCATGGTCTTTTCCATAGAATCGAGAAGGGTGGGTCGATTCAAATGGATGGTGCATCTATGGTGACGCAATGTCCTATTGTACCAGGTCAAACATATTTGTATAACTTTAGTGTACCCGATCAAATAGGCACATATTGGTACCATGCTCATCATGGAGCCCAATACGGTGATGGGATGCGTGGTGCTTTCATTGTTCATGATCCTGATGTCCCATTCCAATATGATGATGATATAACTATTACTTTAGCTGATTTGTATTACAAAGATTATAAAAATACAGAAAGAAAGTTTTTAAGTAGATATAATCCAACTGGTGCAGAACCTATACCACAGCATCTTTTATTTAATGATACGTTTCATGGCGAATTACATTTTCAACAAAATAAAACTTACCTTTTAAGATTCATTAACACTGGTTTATTTGTGTCACAATACATTATGTTAGAAGATCATGATTTCACTATTGTCGAAGTTGATGGATCTTATGTGAAACCCAATGTTACCAATATTCTTTACATTGCAGCAGGCCAAAGAATGAGTGTTTTGGTTCGTTCAAAATCCTTTAATAACAAGGATTCGGATGGATCTATTAGAAATTATGCATTAATGCAAATAATGGATGATACGATGTTAGATGTGATTCCAAAGGGACTAAGATTGAATATTACCAATGACTTGATCTACGACAAAACATTACCAAGAGCTAAACCTTTATATTTGGACGATACCGAGAAAAATCCATGGTTTGAAAATATTTATAAACATGCGACTAATGATTTTTATTTGAAACCATTGAATGAGAACAAACTTTTATCAAAATATGATAAACAAATTGTATTAGATGTTAGAATGGAGAATTTAGGTGATGGTGTGAATTATGCCTTTTTCAATAATATCACCTACGTCCAACCAAAGGTACCTTTCTTAACGACAATTCTTACCTCAGGAAAATTGACAACGGACCCAAGGATCTATAGTGATAACTGTAATGTTTTCATACTTGAAAAAGATGAAGTTGTTGAAATTGTATTAAACAATTATGATACTGGTCGACATCCATTCCATTTGCATGGACATAGATTCCAAGTGGTACAAAAATCTCCACCATTTAATGAATCCTTGGACATGACTGTCCCACAGGAATTATTAACTGTACCATATGATGAAAAGCACCCATTAATGGAATATCCAGATACACCAATCCTTAGAGATACAGTAATATTAGAACCTAATGGACACGTGGTGATAAGATTTAAAGCTGATAACCCAGGTGTTTGGATGTTTCATTGCCATGTTGATTGGCATTTACAACAAGGTCTTGCAGCTATCATGGTAGAGGATCCAGTAACTTTACAATCTATTGAAACGTTGGGTCAAAATTATAAAGATATCTGTGAAGCTGCAAAGATTCCTAATAAAGGGAATTCTGCAGGACATTCTGATGATTGGTTTAATTTAGATGGATTACCACGTCAACCGAAACCATTACCAAGAGGATTTACATTTAAAGGTTATTTTGCCATGTTTTTATGCACTACGGTTGCATTATGGGGATTATGGTCAATAGTACAATTTGGTTTATCTGAAGTTATTCCTAATGATGAAGAAGTTTATAACACATTAACTCAAAAGTTGAAAGAAAATAATATCTCTTATCAGTGAAATATTGATGTTTGTGAGGGGGAGAAGAAGAAAAATGGAAATATTTTTTTCCAACCATGGTTTCTACTTGAATAGTAAGGAAGGAATAATACAAAAATGACAGTTTTTTTTTTTATAGCATTTTTGTTGATTTATATTCCATTTTATATATATATATATATATATGTATGTATGAATTTTTGTATATATTCTATTTATGTTGAAATAGTAAGAATCATAATAATCAAGAATTACTATCCTTGTTTATTCCAACAAGTTTGCTTATTATCTAACTCCTATCTTTATCCCTTTAATGTATTACAATAAAGTAGAAGATAAAGAAGATAAAGGTGAGGAGAAGGAGGAAGAAGAAGATACAGATAGAAGAGATTCTGATTCAATCTTTTCTGATTTTTTCTTATTGGCTTTAGTTTTCTTGTTATTTTTATTCTTTTGGTTTTTATTTGGAATCATGAAAATAGTCTCACCTTCAGCTTGACCATAGATCAAAGGACCAACCCAAGGTTGAATATTCCAATTCAATTTAAAATTCAAATTCTTACCACTCAAATTCTCATTGACGTCCCAAACGTTATATTTAGACTTGACATTTTTCAAATCTAAAACGGAATCAGTTGGATTAGTAATAATCTTATCCCAAAGGGTTAATTCATTGAAAGTTGTGTTTTTGGAATTTTCATACTCAGCAGTTAAATAAACAAATATTTGCTTTGTGTTCCAATTGAAAAGACTAGACAAGTCGGTTTGTAAATCAAAATCAATTTTAACATTTTCCTTTGGTTTTCCATTAGTCGACCCATAATATCTGCTTGTTCTTACATATACCTTTGGTTTAATGTTAGATATGGAGACAGAGTTATGGAATGCATTGTAGAAATATAATTGGATCCAAGATGTGGAGATAATAAAAGCCACAATAAGGATACCTGCTGTGATGGCTGTGTTGGTGATTGTTTGAAACCTTTGTGATAAAGAAAACATGCGTTAGTGATAATTATTGATTAATAATAATATATGTGGCTGTATGGAGTACTTATGTAGTTGACAGTCGGAACAAATATAAAAGGAGTCTCGAAGTTTTGTGATAATAGAGTACACATACGTATATGTCTTTATGGGTATCTTCTCCTTGTTTAATATTCAACAGATAATTGTATTATTCATCCAAATATTTTGCTGTCTCGCTGCTACGTAAATCTTTTTTTACTTTTTTTTTCGTATATTTTATTTTGCTTACTTACAGTATTATAGAAGACACTGTCAAACGGATGGATAATAAGCTGTCACAGTATATGTATAAAGAGAGTGTGTTGAGACGACGTACAAAGTGGGACAGGTTGGCGGATAAGTAGTATATAGACTGTGTGTAGATAGATCAGATTATTATGAGACTAAGAGCAGGGATGGGGAGGTTGAGAGTAATTCAAGCCGATAAGCTCTAAGGGACCTGTGTGTATGGTAATGGCATTTCAATAGTATGGCAGTTCATCATTTTTGGATCTTGATGAAATGACCCTGGGTAAAGGGTTGTCAATTGCTTAAAACAAAGAAATAAACAAATAGACAAATAGCAAAGGTATGTATATATACAAATATATATTTATTACTGTTCGGCTTTATTGTATCAGTTATTTGTTTAGAAATTAGCTTGCTTTGCCCTCTTCCCCTGTTTCCCATTGTGTCTTCTTATTCCTTAGTGAATTCATGGCAACAAATGTAGGTGAAAGAGGGAGCCATATATCCCTAGAAGGTTATGGTGTAAGGAATATATTAATAATATATGTAATAAGGCTCTTTTTTCAGTCAAGGTTCGACAAGGTAAAGGGACCTTTTTCATAAGTGGAATGTTACGTATATTGAATTTGAATAACCTAAAAAATGTAGGGAGAGTATGGATGTTGATGTGAAGTGTACATTACTTCGAATAGATTAAGGTAATATCTGTGCGTATGTATATATATGTGTATGTGTGGAAGATAAGTATTTTTGGTGTGTATAATTTTTTCTATCCCCAATTAACTTGTAAAGAAGCAACAAAACATTAAAAATTAGTAGTGTTTTTTTTTTGAAAAAACCTTTCTTGTGAAAAGACCACTGACATCGTAAAATCGAAGCTAAACAAAATGGGTTTAATATTATATCACGCCCCAAATATGATTAGACCAATTGTCCCTCTGTCACTTGTCCAATATTTCAAATTGGATATTGATTGTAGAGACATCTCAAAGGAGGAAGACAATTTCAGTAGAATATTCCCATTGAAATTGACACCAACCTTGCTCGATGAAACAAGTGGCTGGAAATTGACTGAAGCTATTGCAATTAACAATTTTTTAATTAAATTAGCAAGTGATCAAACTGGTTCGAAGTTTAAAAGTGATACACTATTAGGGTGGTGTACCAAATCAGAGAGTGAAATATTGAGATGGGAATCAATGGCGGTTAGTGATTTTTTAAATTGTGAGATTGACGTTATTGGACCAAATATTGGTTTGAGACCACATAATGAAAAGAAGCAAGATACTGCCACAGCAAGATTGAACAAAATGTTGGATATCTATGAGACACAATTACATATGAATAAAGGATTTTTAGTAGGTGATCATGTTACTTTAGCTGATTTAGTTACCGCAAGTTGTTTTTATTTTGGTTTCAAATTCTATTATGATTCAGAATGGAGAAAGGATTATCCAAACATTGTCAGCTGGTATAAAAAAACTGTAAACACACCATATTTACATGATTTCTTTAAAGATACCAAATTATTGGAAAAGAGAAAATTTTAAAACATAGGTAATTTTTATCAAATAAATGAACATATCTATATGTAGCCTACAAAAAAAAAAAGGTAGTTTCTTTATTTTTATGTTGTTTTGTCTTATATTTTAATATACTTTTAATAGTCACAATGACTATAACATATATATTACTATATACAATGGTATGCTTAATAAAAAAAAAAATGGTAAAAATTACAATAACTCATATGCACTAAAACCATGATTCTGTGATGAAGATAAAGATAAAGGAAGAAATAACCATAAAAATAATACTTTATATATAGATATGTGTTAATGTATTTTTGTTATGTAAGTATATAAAAATTTAAGAAGTTAGAAACCACAAATAAAAAAAAGAAATCCAAAAAGTGTAACTTTTCTGTTTTTATTATTATTATTATTTTAAAATTCTTTTCTTGTTTCAGTTCCCTTCCTTAACAACAACCATTAGACTGATTTGTTAAACTTTGACCACTTGATAAATTAACATTACTAGAAGAACCGGCATTCGTGTTACCTTGATTGTTACCTTGATTATTAGACAATTTTTGTTGTGCCATAGATTCTTTAATTTGTCTTGCCATTGTCAAAAATGCTTCTTCCACATTGGTTGAGTCTAATGCACTTGTCTCCAAGAAAGGCATTTGATTAGCTTCGGCGAATTCTTTAGCAGTGTCATAATCCACTACACGTTTATCATTTAGATCACATTTATTACCAACCAATAGTTTTAAGACAGTGGATGTGGCATAACGGTCAATCTCTTGCAGCCACATCTTGACACTATCGAAGGAGTCTTGATCAGTGACGTCATAGACAATAATAATACCATGAGAACCTCTGTAGTAGGAAGATGTAATAGTACGGAATCTTTCTTGCCCTGCTGTATCCCAGATTTGTAATTTGACAGTCTTACCATCCAACTCGATGGTTTTAATTTTAAAATCGACCCCGATTGTGGAGATATAGTCGTTTGTATAAGTGTCATCAGAGAATCTCAATAGTAGACAGGACTTACCGACCCCTGAGTTACCAATCAATAATAGTTTGAAAAGATAATCGTATTCGCTATTCATGTTTCACTATGTTATGCTAATGGTTATCTTATTTGGTTGGGAGATAATGGTTGGAATATATATATATATGTATATTTTTTTTCTTTTCAATCAGATAGGAACAACAACAACAAAAAAAAAAGGAAAAGGAACTGCTCTTCACACACTTTACTGAAATTTACTTAATTCACAAATATATAGAGATATCTGTATATGTGTGTTTGTGTGTGTGTTTGTATATCGGTATCTAACGCAGAAAGAAACACATATTCTATCAGTAACACCTGTAATCTATTATTGTGAGTAAATATTAATTTATTCCCTAAACACAAAATCTTTACAAAATCGCAATTTTTGGAACCAACAAAAAAAAAAAAAACAAAAAAATAAAAAATAAAAAAGGCAGAATGAGGAAAAAAAATAATTGGAGCTAACAGAGGGTAACCAATGCAAGAGATTAGGGCTGGGGCTAAGACAAGAAAGAAAGTATAAACGATCAATAGATTATAGATACATATATATACATACATACACACATACATATATATATATACTTATAAATATTTGAGCGATGAAAGCAGGTTTTAAGTGTATTTAGCATATCCCATGATGATCACGGATCACTTACAGAGAGTTATTACGATAATCACTAACTCACCCCCCCCTCCGTCCCTGGATCCACTACACTGCAAAGAGTGCTTTCCTCCACATACGTGAGTTGTCTGAAGTTATCTGTTGATATCACTGCTGTAGACCCTTGTAAGCCAGCCACATCACTAAACACAGAAAAATGAAAAAAGACAAGAAAAGGACAACCAGATCAATGGACCAAGAGACCCAAAGAACACGTTGAAAACGATACCACCAGACCCTCACATGTACGTGTAAGCAATCCAAACAGACACACACAAACACACACAAACAAACAAACAAACAACCTTGTCCATCTATCTCTACGTCCACCAAACATTTCCGCACACGCGCAAAAAAAACCCGCCACACACAGCGGCATCCCCCACTGCGGCTTTCATTTCCCGCCACTGTCACTGTGGCGGTTTCTGTCTTATATATATTTTCTTTTCTTTTCTTTTCTTTTTTTCTGTTTTGGTGCAGTCGACTGCCACAAAAAAAAACAAAAAACAAAAAACAAAACGGAGGAACAGAAAAAAAATCAAAAAGAAAATAAATAAATAAATAAAATATCGAAACGAAAAGGTTTTGCATACCAAGTAAAATATATGCTAGACAGAGATCTTGGTGTAAACAAGAGAGATAAAAAAAATATACACACAAAAAAAAAAATAATAAATAAACAGCATTAGCACACATCTATACACATTTATACATATACATACACACAAACATATATACTTATATATATATACACACGTATCCATATCCATATACACACACGTAGTTACCTATCTAGTATCTACTAATCTGATCTAATCTAATTTTTACTTTACTTTACTTTACTTAAGTACTTACCCAATATCATACCAAGCATGAGAGAAATTATTCATATATCTACAGGTCAATGTGGTAATCAAATCGGTGCTGCCTTCTGGGAAACTATCTGTGGTGAACATGGTTTGGATTTCAATGGTAATTTGAAGTCTAATGCCACAGACTTACAAAAAGATAAATTGGGTGTCTATTTCAATGAAGCTTCCTCCGGCAAATATGTTCCAAGATCTATTAACGTGGACTTGGAACCTGGGACTATAGACGCTGTGAAAAACTCAAATATCGGTAATCTTTTTAGACCTGACAACTATATCTTCGGTCAATCTTCTGCCGGTAACGTCTGGGCTAAAGGTCATTACACTGAAGGTGCAGAGCTTGTGGAATCCGTCATGGATGTCATCAGAAGAGAAGTGGAAGGCTGTGATTCTTTACAAGGTTTCCAAATTACTCATTCTTTAGGTGGTGGTACTGGTTCTGGTATGGGTACCCTTTTGATCTCCAAGATTAGAGAGGAATTTCCCGATAGAATGATGGCGACTTTCTCCGTCTTACCATCTCCAAAGACCTCAGATACAGTCGTGGAACCATATAATGCTACTTTGTCCGTTCATCAGTTGGTAGAGCATTCCGATGAAACTTTCTGTATCGATAACGAAGCCCTATACGATATCTGTCAAAGAACTCTAAGATTAAATCAACCTTCCTATGTCGACTTAAATAACTTGGTATCCCGCGTCATGTCTGGTGTCACCACTTCTTTACGTTATCCAGGTCAATTGAATTCAGATTTAAGAAAACTGGCTGTCAATTTAGTGCCCTTCCCACGTTTACATTTCTTTATGGTTGGGTATGCTCCTTTGACCGCAATCGGTTCACAATCCTTTAGATCGTTGACCGTGCCAGAATTGACCCAACAAATGTTCGATGCAAGAAACATGATGGCCGCATCCGATCCAAGAAAGGGTAGGTATTTGACCGTCGCAGCCTTTTTCAGAGGTAACGTCTCTGTAAAAGAAGTAGAAGATGAAATGCACAAAGTCCAAACAAGAAACAGTGATTATTTCGTGGAATGGATTCCAAACAATGTCCAAACTGCCGTGTGTTCGGTAGCTCCAAAGGATCTTGACATGGCTGCCACTTTCATCGGTAACTCTACTGCCATCCAACAATTGTTCAGACGTGTTGGAGACCAATTTACTGCCATGTTCAAAAGAAAGGCTTTCTTACATTGGTATACAAGCGAAGGTATGGAGGAAATGGAGTTCACTGAAGCTGAATCTAATATGAACGATTTAGTCAATGAATATCAACAATATCAGGAAGCTACCGTGGATGATGACGACATTGACGATGATATTGATAACGATGGTTTAATTTCAGGGAATAACGATGATATGAATGACCATTACGCTACAAATGATGCCTTGAATCATGATGAACAACCAATGCAAGAGACTTTTAATTAAAACCCAAAAAAAAAATAAAAATAAGAATTACATAAAATAAAATAAAATAATCTGAATACTATCTATCACACACATAAGAAAATTACAAATTATAATAATAATAAAAAAAAAGATAAGATATATGATTGGTTAATTTTCATTAATAATACCCATTCTCCTTTAACTCCCTCCCCCCCTCTTATCTTATCACCAAAATATTAGATCATGTAATAAAAACAAAAGAACACAAATAGCAATAAATTGAAAGATCTTTTATATTTATAGTAATTCTATTAATATCTGTGTTGTTCTTTTTGTATCTAAACCATGCATCTTTTTTTTTTTTATCTAACTACGTACCTACTTTCTGTTTCTGTTTTTTTATCCCCCTTCTGGCTACTACATGCTTATATATATATTATATAAAGTCATCATTTTTATGTACTTTTATCTCTAATTTCTTTCTATTATTTAATTTACCACTTCTCTTTATCCATTAAACAACAATAAATTAACAGACATGGATATTGCTTTACTATACAAGGTGTAAATTTTATCTATAGATATACTTTATAATATTTAGGATGGGCTTAGTTCCCTTTATTCTATTGAACCTGTCTGGAAAAAGGAGGACATCACATTGTAGCTCTTTTTAATATATCCTTTTACTAGGCATCAGGATAAGTAACAGTTGGTTTATTATGATTATATTATGTATCCACAAAAAAAAAAAGTAATACCTTTGTTGCATGTAAACAAACCCGCCATTTTCCTGAGTATCCCGCAGTTTCGGGATTTTGCTAGACATGGTTTCTTTTTTTTTTTTATTTTTATTTATTTTTTTTTCTTTGCAAAACGTTTTCTTTGAAGAAAGAAAAATTTGAAGTGGTGGGAAATGTGTATTAGCTAATTTTTTTTTTTTTTAAAGAAGAATAACAAGAGAAAATATCAATATGCAAAGCTGGAATATACTAAATCACTTTACAGTGTGTATGGTTATTAATGCTTGATCAATCATTAGTGTAAACATTTACTACACTTGTTCACAGATACAAATTATACTGACAAAAACCAAGTTTTTTTCTTCTTCTTCCTTTTTTTTTTTTTTTTTTAATACCATGTTGAGGTGTCGCCGTGTTGTGCTTTCTTGTTCACAGCTAAGAAGACAATTTCATTCTGTGGCAATATTAAAACAATTATCTACTTTCTCATCTTCTGTCTCTATCAACCCATCTACTTCTACTAATGCTTCATTATCATCCGATGTCACAGTATCTAATCAGTTACCTCTTTTCTTCAGCAATCCAAAAAAGGATACGACTTTAACTGCTTCTGCAACCGTCAGCAATGCCACTGCCTCTACAACTAGTTCCACATCTCCTCCAGGTTTTACATTAAGTAATGACCCCTTTACCAGTACACATTCTTTGGCAACTGCTAAAATGACTGAACAAAGAGATATAATGCAACTATGGTCATTATTGGAAGCATGTTTGCAAACGAATAATTTCCCTAGATCCTTTTCTATCTTACAATCATTATATGAGATTAAATCCCACAGAAAACAAAATTTTATCGATGATTATAATTTATATTTAGATACAAGAGGCCAAAACATGACTAGCATTAGACAGCTTGAAAAACTGTTAGAGGATGATTTGACTCTACACTTCCCCTTAGTTCATTATAACAATAAATCTTTAGCCATTTTGATTCATCATGCAATTAGATTGGTTCCAAATTTAGATACTTTAAAATCACATATTTCTACATATTTTAGAATGAGTGGTAATAATTATAAAAGTGTTTGCTCGTATTTAGATATATTGACTGTTAGTGACTATAAAAAATTATATTTTGATTTGAAAGTGATTTCTGACAAAGATGTTCCCTATTCTATACGAGAAGTTGCCTTAAATCTAGACCCAGAAGAAGCAGTATCTAATAATATGGTTGGGAATGGAAACAGTAGTTTGAACACTTCCCATTATGACACTCTCTCACCATCAAACTCTAATGATGCATCAACCAAGACTCTCTTTGATGAAGATATTCAATCTGTAGATAAAGATGCAACTAAATTGAAAGATGTAGATACAATTGGTATGAAAGTAGTCAAACACACTTTGTTAGGTTTAACGCTTACAGATTCTCAAAGACAACAATTAATGAAATTTATTCCAAAGGATTTGCAGACAGAAAATAATGAAAATATAGATTTTTTTCAGATATATAACCGTTTGAAAACAGAGAAGGAAAAATCTGATTTTGAAAACATGTTAAACGAATTTAATCAAGATAGACAAAGAACTTTAGAATTACGTGCCACTGATGCTGCAAAGGAAAGATGGAAACATGATTTTGAAGAAGCTAAAGCTAGAGGTGATATTTCTATTCAGAAATCTTTAAATGCCAAATTGTGGGAATGGTATACAGATATGTTACCATTAGTAAAGGAAGAAATTGCTAAACATAAAGATAAACTTGGAAACAAAAATGTGGATTTTGCTCCCTATCTGAAATTAGTTAACCCAGAGAAAATGTGTGTTATTACCATTTTAGAACTTTTGAAATTGAATTCCACAGGTGGGATCATGGAAGGTATGAGAACTGCTCGTGCCGTTATTAGTGTCGGTAAAGCTGTTGAAATGGAATTCAGATCAGAACAATTATTAAAGACTGAGTCTCGTATTTTCAAAGAAGTTAATAAAAAATCAGTAGAATTCAGAAAATACATACGTAATGCAAAAAATGCATTTAGATCAATGAAGATTGAAAAGTCTAAGGTTGTATGGCCACAAGCAGTGAGAGCTAAGATTGGCTCAATCCTAATATCAAAATTGATTAGAGTAGCAAGAGTAAGAGTAGAAGGCACAGATCCAGTAACAAAAGAGACTGTTGTAGGTAAAGCACCGGCATTTTCACATAGCTATCAATATCATAATGGTGCCAAATTAGGCATCATCAAGATTCACAAATCGTTGATAAGCCAACTAAATGGTGAAAGATTAGCTGCCTCTGTTCAACCACAGTTATTACCAATGTTGGTGAAACCACGAGCTTGGAGAAATTGGAAATCAGGAGGCTATTTTTACAGCCAATCGATGTTAATAAGAACAAAGGATTGTCCAGAACAGCTTGCCTATTTGGAAGCTGCATCAAATTCACATGCCATTGATAAAGTTTATGATGGGTTAAATGTTTTAGGTGATACTGCATGGACTGTTAACAGAAAAGTATTTGACGTTGTGTCTCAGGTTTGGAACAGTGGTGAAGAATTTTTAGATATTCCAAGAATCCAAGATCATTTAGAATTGCCTCCAAGACCACCAACTTCTGCAGATCCAGGTGAAATTAACGCATGGAAACAAAAGACAAGGGCACTTGTAAACGAATATTCTGCAAATAGATCCATGAGATGTGACTCAAATTATAAACTAGAAATTGCTAGAGCATTTTTAGGTGAAAAGTTCTATTTCCCACATAATCTAGATTTCAGAGGACGTGCATATCCATTATCACCACATTTTAATCATTTAGGTAATGATATGAGTCGTGGACTTCTTGTATTTTGGAAGGGGAAGAAATTAGGTAAAGATGGTTTGAAATGGCTAAAGATCCATCTATCAAACCTTTTTGGTGTTGACAAAGTCCCATTAGAAGATAGAGTAGCATTCACTGATGCACATTTGGATAAGATTAAAGATTCTGCAGAGAATCCCTTAAATGGTGAGGGCTGGTGGAAAAAGGCTGATAAACCATGGCAAGCACTTGCAACCTGTTTTGAAATTAACGAGGCTTTGAAGCTAGAAAATCCGGAAGAATTTTATTCACATCAACCAGTACATCAAGATGGTACCTGCAATGGTTTACAACATTATGCAGCTTTAGGTGGTGATATCGAAGGTGCACAACAAGTTAATTTACTTCCAGGACCAAAACCAAATGATGTTTACTTGCATGTAGCCAATATGGTTAGGAAAAGGTTGGAAAAAATTTTAGAGACTAAAGACGATCCAATTGCCAAATTCTTTGTTGATAAGTTGAACAGAAAGATTGTTAAACAAACTGTTATGACTCATGTGTATGGTGTTACAATGGTTGGTGCCACATTGCAAATAGATAAACAAATTGGTTCATATTTTGAAGATAAGAAGGAGTCATTACATTACTCACAATATTTGGCAAAACACGTATTTGCTGCTATTAAAGAATCCTTCCATGGAGCACATTTAATTCAAAATTGGTTAGGTGAATGTTGTAAAAGAATATCCAAGTCAGTTAGATTAGATATTGATCATAATACTTTTAAGAATGGGAATAAACCTGAGTTTATGACCTCTGTTATTTGGACTACGCCACTAGGTCTTCCAATTGTTCAACCATACCGTGAGATTCAGAAGAGACAAGTTCAAACCAATCTTCAAACAGTGTATATTAGTGACCCATTTGCTGTAAACCAAATTAATGCTAGAAGACAAAAGGCAGGTTTCCCTCCTAATTTTATTCATTCCTTAGACGCCTCGCATATGTTGTTATCAGCAAGTAAATGTGCAGAAGATGGTCTTGATTTTGCCTCGGTTCACGATTCATATTGGACACATGCGTGTGATGTTGAAGTAATGAATAAGAATCTGAGGGATCAGTTTGTGAAATTACATGAGGTTGATTTAATTGAAAGACTAAAAGAAGAATTTGATGAGAGATATAAGAATTACGTTCAATTGGTGAAAGTTCCAAGAGGTACCCCAATTGTCAAAGATATATTAAAGATAAGGGAAGAGCTTGGTAAAAAGCTGGGAAGACCAGCAACATTAGCTGATGAGATATATGAAGAGAGAACAAGACAAAAATTATTGAGTTCCAATAATCCTGTGAAAGTGGAAGAAGGTAAGTCTATGAAAACTACAGTTTCAGTGACAATGGGTAATGAAGAAGAACTTGAAAAGTTAGACAATTTGTCTGCAAAAGGTGGTAGTGGTATCAATATTTTTGTTCCATTAAGACTTCCACCTATTCCACCTAAGGATAATTTTGATGTTCGTGAAGTTAAAAATAGCACCTATTTCTTTTCATAGCTTGAACTTTTTTTTTTTCTTTTTCGTTTAACTTGTATGTTTAACTTTTCTTTTGATATTATAAGTGAACAAGTTGAACGTTAGAGAAAGTATAGAGAGTGGTAAACAAAGGTAGAGATGATAGATTTCATGGTTTTCTTATGAAGTTCAAAATTTTCTAATAATATGAGCATTCCAGTATTCTTGTAAATAAAAATAAAAAAAAATATAATGAGCATTGGTATCATGGAAGAAAAAAAAAGATTAATAAACTTTTTTTGGATAGTTCTCAAAAGAAGGACTGCTGTAATACCCATATCCTTATCAGTTGATCTGAAAGGATTCATATATAAAGAAAATGTAATATAATCATTTATGAATAAGTCAGTTTATCGTTACAGATATGCACATATATATATATATTTAGGTTTTTATATATAATAATGACTAATCAATTTATATTATTTTCCCTTGTTGTTCGAAATTTTCGATTAGTGGTAATAATGGGGTCATTTCTTTTCTATCGATGATATTAAACTCCTTTGAAAAACTGATAAAATGGGCAAAGAATGAATTCCAATGAGCTTCCAAAGACAAATGAACGATTTTATCGAAGTGATGGTGGTAGATATGCGCAAATATCCTAAACATTTGTATCATGACTCTTTGCACGTCTCTTAAAAAGGCTTGTGGGAAAGAAACGTTATTTTGAGTTGGAAACAAATTTTTGTCAGTCACTTTATTATTAATCCAAGTCAGAGCCAAGTCGATATATTGACCTGCGGGTAGTGAGACTTGTCTATTATTTGCGTCCAACCAAAGATAATCTGTATGTGGACCAGCATTCATTGTTGGATACGCTTCGGGCGTTACATATTCTGCGATTACCCCGTAGAATTGATTTAAATTTGTGAAGAATTCGAATACATTAAGGGCAATCCATTCTCCAATATCCACATATTTCGGTGATTGTACGATGGTTTTAAAGGACCCCTTCACCAAGGCAGTCCTAACAAAGGGTTCACTTAAAAACATTATTTGTTGAGAATTAGATTGTTGAGAGTTATGAATAGAAGAAGATTGTTGAAAAGGTTTAACATTTTGAGATTTATTTGGTTGGTCAGACGGTACAGAATTTACCTGTTTTAGGGGGGATCCGTCTAGATTAATATTAGTTCCATTACTATTACTACTATTAATATTAATATTATTACTGTGTTGTGGCCGTGATTGTAGTTGTGTATGTTGTTGTTGTTGTTGTGGTTGGAACTGCTTCTTTGGTGATATATTTTTTTTAAGAGATAATTTTGAATTACTTTGATGTGGATTAGAATATAAACTGTTTGTCTTTACAGGAGGTATAACAGAAGGAGATAGTTGTGGAGGTTGTGTATTATGAGTTGTTGTTGTAGTAGTAGTAGTAGTTTGATTTTTATTCTTCTTCGAGTTTCTACCAAAACCTTTAAAATTGAAAAAGGACATATTCAGTCGATCTTTATTTTTATTGAACTAGTACTTCTAAAAATAATAGGCGTGACTTTTATATCTGCAGACCTGATATATATATATATATATATATATAGGTGTGTGTGTGTATAGGCCACTTTCCAAAGGAAGATTACTAAACAAGCTTGTGTACATTTACATATACAAAAGGGAAGGGATGATGTGTAGAATCTTCCTAACAATCCTCCATCGTACACCACAAATCAACGGGATTTGAACGTTTTTTCATTTTCCTCTCTCCATTTTCCGCATAATTTCCGCATGTTTCCGCACATTTCGTATGAAAAGATGTCTGTGTGGCCGGCAGGTGTCACGAGGACAACACACGGGGGCGCCAGTCGCAGGAGCGGTTTCTGAGCCTCTTTCGCTCCCTCTTCCTCCCTGTTCATCTGAGAAGCTTGTTATCTATACAAATGGAACAAGCCCTCTCTACAGTGTTGTCACTTCTCTGCTGTTTGAAAAGCTTTGCAGTAATGGATGGAAGGTCTCTGTTCTGCTGCTGGTCACTAATACGTATGGTAAACTTTGGGAAACCAGCTCAGAGTGTTGTAACCATTCGATTCGGATACAACTGCAATTCTGCATTCTGGTTTTTTGTCAACACTTACGTAGTTAATGCTTTACGCACACATATATATAGTATTAACTAGCCAAATATACACAAGAATACTTTTGTAATAATAAAACTAATATATTTTCAACACAACACACACACACACACACACACACACACCTCTATGTATATATATTTACAAGTTAATATGTATTACTTTCATCACTAATATAAGCAAAAAGAGTTGATTTTTTTTATACTATCAACTACGTTAACATGTAATAATACGTCTTTCCTCACAAGAAAAACTGTAGATGAAAATAGGAAACTATCAAAAAAAAAAAAATTGAAGCCATTGCTCAGACAACATCTTTGACATTTTAGCACACAGATTCAAAACCAGTTGGAGATCATTTGTAATGTATTCTCTCCTCTCTCTCTTTCTCTCTCTTCTGATGGTTTCTTCCCACTTTGTTTATTATTATGGTGGGTTTCCATAATAGAGCGATAGTGTCCGCCGCTATCAAATAAAAAATAAGAAATATACTATTCCTACGTTTAGTATGACCAAAATTAAAATAGAAAGATACAGATATCCCAATATATAACAACATAGAGAAGTGGCATTTCTATTCAATGGGATACATGTTATAAGGAACAATACATCAGGTTAGAGGTCCAACACACACCTATTTTGGCATTGGTACTATCGATATTTTTTCTCTTCTTCTTCTGTAATGGATAAATCCAAGACTCCATATTTTCCAAAGAGTAACAAAGATTGTGAAAATGCTGAATATAACGACGTAGATTCTTTAGATATCCCATTAAGGAGTCTGAAAATAACAAGACATTTATCTAAAGATAATCCAGTAGAATTCGAGACAGACAATGATATTACTATACAATTTCCTGATGATCTTCTGGATGACAGGACAACACATGAAAATAAAAACCTAGATAGAATTGAGAACCAAAATAATAATAATAATAATAATAATAGTAATAATTACACTGAAACTCGTCATAGTCTGACTAAAATTATCTCAAATCATAGTGGGAATTATAAACAAATACTAAATAATGACATAGAAGTAGATTTAGGAGCTCTAACCAATAGATATGAAGAATTAGAAGGGCAGTTTTCCAACACTGAATATATCACACACGACAATGACAAGAGTCAGCGTAACAGTATAATATCAACAGGAAGTTTTAAAGAAAAGGATCTGGACCTGTGCCATGCTGTCCACATATCTGATAAACTTAATACTAATGAAGATCTATCTTTCCAATATCCTGATGATATAAATAATGCATATCAACACTGTAATAAAAATGTTATCAAGGGACAGGCTGTTGAAAATAAATCGGTAACCAATTCAGATTCCAATTCCGATTCCGATTCAGATTCAGATAACTGGGACATAGTACCAGCCGTAGCCTCATATAACGTTTACAACAATAAAGGGGAGTTGGAGTTGAAAAAATATACAGAAAACGATACGAGATATAAAAATAAAAGTTCATCAGAAAATAACGCAGGTCCACAGAATAATCTAGAACATAAAAATACATTTGAATATACAAAAGTCACTGCAGAGCAACAGGCACAAAGGTCATATGCCACAAATAGAAAGACTGATTTTTTATTCCAACATAAAAAAATTCTGAAAAATTTGCAAAATAATAATAGTAATAGTAATTTTAATCTTTTACAACAGTCCAATATAAACTCTGCTTCGACTTTATCATTACCACATGCTTCAGAAGAATATTATGATGAATATGAAGATGACGTAGAAAAGACTGATGAGTTGAACTTAAATTCACAATTAAATATTACTAACTTACTATTAACAGACATGGAGAAGATTGCATATGCAGGAGCTATCAATATTCTAACTAATAAAATGTGTGAAGACCTTGCTACACTATGTCTCTGTGTAGATATTACATCAAATAAAAAATTAGCATCAAGGTTAAATTTTACACAGAAGGATATGGCATCCTGGAAATTGGTGGTTTTACAAAGATTATATACACATCTAAATATTAATGAGGAAGAAATTAAGATGATTGAGAACCTATCGTTGCATAAAATAGAGTTAAGTGATATTCTGAAGTCTTTAAAAACTTCAAGAGATATAGGTAATCCATGGGAAAATTCACTGCACTCACAACAGTCCTCTACATCAACTACACCACAATACCCTCACGAATCATCTTTATCAATTCCTTCCAAATCTTCCTCAACTACACCCCCACCTCTACCGTCAACATCAGCAGAGAATGATAAAAATTTCATTAAGGAAGTGGTTGATCCCAAGGTGATTAAAAACAAGACAACCTTGTCTGTCGATGTTGCCTGGACTATTATATGTGATCTGTTCCTGGTTTTATTACAAAATTCCACATACGATTCAAGATCAAGAACATTGCTTATTAAATTTGCTGAAGCCTTGCATATTACAGATTTGGAAGTTTGTGAATTTGAGAAGCGTGTAACCGATTCCTTAGATATGGAACAGTCTACAGATGATCAAATATGGAATGAATCTGAGCATATGAAGAAACGTCGTGATCAAAAAAGACGTAAAAAAATGGCGTATGTTGGTTTAGCTATGGTAGGGGGGTCTCTTGTCCTTGGGTTAAGTGGGGGGTTACTGGCACCTGTGATTGGTGCTGGTATTGCTGCTGGTCTTTCGACAATAGGTATCAGTGGTGCCACTGGGTTCCTTACTGGTGTTGGTGGCACCACCGTCGTGGCTGTATCAAGTACTGCAATTGGTGCCAACATTGGTGCTAGAGGTATGTCTAAAAGAATGGGCAGTGTGCGAACATTTCAGTTTGTTCCACTTCATAATAATCGTAGAGTCAATCTACTTATCAGTGTATCTGGTTGGATCGTAGGTAATGATGATGATGTCAGATTACCATTCTCCACTGTGGATCCTGTAGAAGGTGATTTGTATTCATTATACTGGGAACCTGAAATGTTAAAGTCCACAGGTCAAACTATTAACATTGTGGCTAGCGAAGTATTTACTCAAACTATACAACAAGTGTTAGGGGCTACTATCTTAACCGCATTCATGTCAGCCATTCAATGGCCAATGGCTTTGTCGAAATTAGGTTATATCATCGATAACCCTTGGAATGTATCTCTGGATAGAGCTTGGTCTGCAGGTCTGATCTTAGCTGATACGTTAATAACAAGGAATTTAGGCCAAAGACCTGTAACACTAATTGGATTCTCATTGGGATCCAGGGTAATATATTCGTGTTTAATCGAATTATGTAAAAAGAAAGCATTAGGTTTAGTTGAAAATGTGTTTATCTTTGGTACACCAGTAGTTCGAAAAAGGGAGCAGTTAGTAATGGCACGTTCTGTAGTGAGTGGTAGATTTGTTAATGGTTACTCAGATAAAGATTGGGTTCTTGCATATTTATTTCGTGCCACAGCTGGTGGTTTTAGTAAAGTTATGGGTATATCGACAGATAATGATGTTGAGGGTATTGAAGACTTCAACTGTACCGAATTAGTAGATGGTCACATGTCCTATCGTAAAAATATGCCTAAATTACTAAAGAAACTTGGCATTGAAGTGATTAATGAAGAATTTGTAGAAATCGAAGAAACAATGGATCCTGAACAAGCAAAAAGACAGAGAAAGCTTATCCGTGAAGTTGATGCTGCTCAGAAAAAATTAGCTCAAAAGTCTGGACATTCCAACAGTTGGGTTCCCAAATGGATAAAACCAAAAAAATCTAAGTGGAAAAAAATGGCTGAAGGTGCCATAGAAGGTCAAAATTTAGAAGACATGTCTTCAAAGATTTTAACAGATGAACCAAACACCAAGAAGAAACCCAAGGATGCCGCTATTGTGGATCACAGTGCATTACTTAGAGAACTAGAAAAACTTAAAAAGGCAATCCATGAGGATGCATTAAAGAATCAGATGAATAAAGAAAAGGATAATGTACAAAACTATTCAAACAATTTTATAGAACATGATAACACAAAAGATATTAGTTATAGAAAAGATCAAGGTATTTCTAACTTATCTACTACTCCAGATACAAGCCTTACAAATAACAACTTCCAGTTATTAACTGCTGGTAGAACTATTTTACCAGAAGATAACGAAATGAAGAAAAATGTGAAACATAAGGTACATGTCGCTTTTCCTAATGACATATAAAACCATTCATATATTTGATCTATGTATGTATATACATATATACACGTTGGTTACATACTCCAGTATCCTTCTAAACACTATTAATCGATAACTTGCATTATTTAAATGAATTTTTGATTTTATTATTTCCTATCTATACACAATATTTGTTTCATATACAATATTCATTAGAGACAAAATATATATATATATTCCTATCTATAAAAAGACTTCAGCGTTCAATTCAACATAAGATGCGGCATATGGGATATCAAAGTTAACCATAACTTCTGGATGCAACACACCTAGATGACCAATTTCTTGTGGCTCCGCACCTTCCTTAGCTCTGAACATGACCTTGGCACCTCTACCTGGGAAGTATGTTGTTAATGAATCATCTTGTTCAATCCAATAACCTCTTGTATTTGATGCAGCACCGTAATCTGCAATCCAATTAGTTCTGAAAGTCTGCATCATCTTACCTAACAAACCTTGAATAATTTCAAAACCAGAATTCTTACCTACATATATAGCAGCCCAATGACGTTCATTGTTAGCCTTTCTTTCCACAGCCAAATTCTTGAAGACAACATCCCCGGTTTCAAATACCTTGATTGGTAATGAGTGTTTTCTGTTTTCTTTAACAGTCTTTAAGATACCTGGTAATAAAGAGGTTCTAACAACTTGATATTCCAAAGTTTTAGGATTAGCTAACTTAACAGCCTTTGTACCATCATCTTCAACTCTTAAAAACTTGAAGTTTTCATCATGAGAACACAAAGTTAATGGTAAAACTTCTAGCCAAGATGCTTGAGAGGATGCTATTCTGAAAATATCTGAAATTTTGTTAATTGGTAAAGCAGAAGCAATGAAATTGGCATTAGATAATTTTTCACCCTTTGGTAAGTTATCGTAACCATAACCGATAGCAGCATCCTCCATAATATCACATGGATGTAAGACATCTGGTCTAGTAATTGGAATTTCTACATGCAAAACATCTGGATTTTCAATAGATGGTGTAGCATGTAAAGATAATCTTTTTAAACACTTAGAAATTTCTTCTGGACTTAATTCTAAACCTAAAGCAGAGTTGATGTATGAGACAGAAGTGTTCATCTTTCTAATACTGATATCTGGAGTAATACGAGACTGACCATTATGCTCAGAAACAACTTCGACAGCTTCAATAGTAAATGGTTCATCACAGTAACGGGAAAACATAGCAACAATTTGGTTCAAAACGATATCTAATTTAGTCTTATCAGTAGCAGTGCATTCAATTAAGACATTACGCGTGTCTAGAGTGATCTTAGAATGTTCAGAGTTAATCAATGGTGGTAAAGAACAAACTACGCCATTGTTATCAGTGATCAATGGATAAACTGGAGAGTCTTCAATAATATGAACAAAACGACCAATGTTGTTTTTTTGTTGAGGACTTTTATAGAGTTCAATTAATTTATCACCTGTAAATTCTTCAGTTTGATTTAATGGAACAAATTTAATATCCTTTGGTGGGACACCGGCATAACGGAATGGACCTTGTACAGTATCCAAGTCATGGGTACCAATAGCTACCAAACTTCTGTTTCTGCAGATATTTGAATGAAGTTTATCTTGCAAAGCAATGAAAGATGCGTAATTCTTTTCATTAAAAGTAATACCTCTTAAAATGGCAGCTGCTGCATATGGTCTGATTTGTTCAGAAGATTTATCGATGAACAACTTGGTGGTAGGTGGTAAGAGCTTATATTTTGGCGTTTCTGCTCTTCCTAAATATTCATTTAAAGATTGAGCAATACCTTCGATACATAATAAATCGTATCTATTTGCACCAATATCAATTTTCAACTCAGGTTCTTCACCAAGTTTCAAGGCTTCCTCAGTGGTATCTTCATCCAATTCTACACCAAATTGAAAACATAATTCATCAAATTCTTCATTAGTATAATTCTTTCCTAAAAGATCGAAAAGTTGTTGCTTATTAACTGTAATGCTAGGCATGTCGACCTGGAATTGGTGTCAGAAAACACTTGGTTTGTTGCAATAATAATCTTTTCCAACAATTAGTAGAAAAAGAGCAAAGATGGAGAGGAAAGGAGAGAAAGTGTAGAATAAACGGATTATTATAGAACAAGACACAACAAATATAACTCTCAATAATTGCACTAATTAATCAAGCCGTTAACTACTATTTGTTTGTTAATCATAAAGTTCATCAATGAATCATTGCATTTTTTTTTTGTTCAATAGAAATTTTTCAAATTTCAAATTTTGCACCAAAAGCAAAAACAAAAAAAAAAAAAAGAAAAAATTTTTAAACATGCGGGTAACTTTACTACACGAAATCCTCATCTATACAAAAAAAAAAATAAACTGACATTAAAATTGTAAGTTAGTGGATGAAAAAATAGATATTTTATCATAGGGTAAGTTAAAAATCTTAATTAGCCTCAATTATGAGTCCTGTGAATTCACTGTTTAACAATTAGCTCTAATAATTAACATTATGTTAGGCGGAAATCGTCATTATCACTAAAAATTGTGTCCTCTTCTTCTTGACTCTTCTTCAATGCATACTTCGCGATAATCCTGCGTAGATCTTCGATATCTACTGGTTTCTCCACCACATCATCAAATGCTTGTGAACTGTATGCTTCTTGATAATAATTGGTAATGGCTATTACAGGTGTATTGGAATTAATTCCGTGAGTTCTTCTTAAAAGTTTGACAATGTCGATTGAACCAAGTTTTTTAAGCCGAAGAGTAGTAATAATAAGATCAAACTTGACTCCACTAGTTGCTCTTGACACCAATTCATCGCCAGCACCACAACTTACTACAGTACATCCTAAACTTTCAAGATCCTTAGTAGCCCTGTACCTATGGATGGGAATTGGTTCACATAGTAAAATATCTAATTGATATCCAATCTCTTGTTTAGTATTCCCACTTTTGCGTTGACTTCTTCTTCGATACCTTAAAAAGTTGACTCTTGATACAGCATTCAATCTATCATCTGTTTCACTTCTTGTCTCACTAGAGCTTCTCCTCTGTGTTGTGGAAGAAGCTTGTAATGAACGGGTTATATGAGGAATAGTGGCATACGATGGTGATAACGGAGACTTAAATTTTGTAGCTACAGGTGATTCTGTGTCACTGAAATATAAAGAATTATTTGAATGAAGATTGATAGTATTTGTTATGAGCGGGTTAACATTCATAGAGTTTTCCACTACACTTGCATTACTACCTTTCCTTGATGTTATTGATTGATCCAAACTTATAGATCTATCCGGTGAAAAGGATCTTATTGATGAATTATCCGATTTGACAATGTTTCTGGCAATGGAATTAATTGCTGGTGATCCATTAATAGATAATCTTCCCGTTCGTGTCTTCCCAAAAGAATTTTCTGATGATGAACCAGCTTGAGACCCTGATGATCGTCTTCTATGTCCTGAAAATTCATTCATATGTTCGTTCTTCAATCTGTTTATTGCATCCTTATTTGCTTTATCTAAAGCTGACAAATTTCTAAAAGAAAAAGATCCAAATTCTGTCTGGCTTTCATTTAATTTACTAACTCTTCTCTCTCTCATATGTGCTGGAATTGCCAAAGAAATACTTTTTGCAGAATTCCGTAACCCGGTATTTATATCGGTGGAAAGTGATTCTAATACAGAAGATATACTTAATTTATTCATAGGTTTATTAACCATATCCCTCATACCCTCCCTCTCTTTGTAACCAGGACTTGAAACAGATAAGCTTTTCCACTTCATAGATGATGGTGTAGACAATGTATCTGTCTGTGATATTGGATTGGATATCATGCTTGTCTGAATTTCAGGGACATCTAAATTGCTATTAGTAGCACCTGTTCCCTGGTCTAAGGAACTGTTATCTTTAACCTCTAGTGTACTTTCTTTGTCCTGTTTTGGACTTTCATCGTCAAAATCTTGTAACAATACACCACGTGAATCAAAATAATCAGTATCCTCAGGATTATCAATGTTGGGAACAAAAGAGGCCTCCTCTTCATACACATTATTCCAATCCACATCCTTTAAATATGGGTGATTTTTAATATCGTCCACACCTTTGGAACCTAGGCGCTCCCTTGGATCCACAACAAGCAGCTTCAATATTAAATCTTTTGCTTCAGGTGAAATGATTTCTCTTTCTTCTTTTATTGATTTGAATTCAGGCCACTGTATATCACAGGCAAGAATTTTCTCAAATACTTTTTCTGGAGTACTTGCATGAAAAGGAGGATAACCAAGTAACAATTCGAAAAATATACAACCAACAGACCACCAATCACAGTTTTCATCCTCACCAGTTCCTTGAATAGTTTCAGGTGCTAGATAATCTGGCGTTCCAAAAAATCTTCTATTCTTTTTAGGGTTCCCAGGATGGAATAAAGCTAAATCTGATATACCTGCAGATACATTGTTATTTATACTATTAACGTTTATTTTAGATGCTGTAGAATTAATTGCATTAATACATGATTCTTGTGAATCGACTGATCCTATTCTTGAACGCTCTGGAGTATTCATACTATGTGATAAAGTTTGGTTTTCTGTTTCAGAAGAAGTATTTCCTACAGGTAGATTACCACTAGTTGAAGTACTACTGTCAATGTGAAAACTGCCAGTAACTGATCTGCCAGAGGCCGTATACGTGGATACATTCTGTGAATTTAATAACATTGGAGGTGGTGGTGTACTTGATCTAGACACATCAATCATGGAAAACGAAAGTTGGGATTCCGTTCTTTTTAAACTTTGAATATCATTGCCTATAGTATAGATCGGATCCACTGTCGATGTTGCACGAGGTCGTTGTCGTAAATTGTCAATAGGATCTACATACTGTTTGGAACTAGATAATTTTCTTACACGGTAAGGGACTGTGTTACTGGAACTGGTAGATTCTGGAGTAGAAGGATTACTTGGGATAATAGAAGAAGATTTATCACTTGCAAAGTTTGTTTTATGTCTTTTAACTAAACCTGCTCTAGAAAGTCCAAAATCAATTAATTTAATATGGCCTTTTGAATCGATCAATAAATTATCAGGCTTTAAATCATGATGAATAATTCCTTCTTGGTGCATATCATCAACACTGCAAATAATTTCACTTAAGTATTGCTTGCACCATTTATCTGGTAAACATCCCATCATCTTAATCAATGCTGCTAGATCTCCTCCAGGTAAATACTCCATCACCAAAAACAAGTTCTCTTTATTTTGGAAAGTGGCAAATAGTTTAGCAACATAAGATTTTTCACTTTGTACCATCATTATAGCCCTTTCAGATTTGATATTTGTCACTTGATTCTTAGCAATCATGTCCATTTTTTTCAAAACTTTGATAGCAAAATATTCACCAGTTAATTTCTTCCTAGCCAAATAAACACTTCCATAAGCACCTTTACTAATCGGTTTCAAAATATCATAATCTTTTATGCTTGGTGTAGGACTCTTGAAATGATTTGTTGCCAATAGAAGAGGTGACAATGGTTGGTTTGGCGAATTTATAATATTGGGGTATTGTTCCGGAGTAAGGAAATCTCTTCCAGTTATAAAGGGAGAATTAAATGGTGACTTCTCTGGAAGTAAAAGTGGTGCCTTCATACTGCTTGGTCTTTGTATTAACAAAGGGGATCCTCTTCTTGGTGTCAATGAAATTGTGGAAAATGCTTTGGGATATAATGTATTGTTATTGTTCTCTGATTTGTCTAGGTTATTACTTGAATAAATTACTGGTTCTGATATTCTATTTTTTATATGTTGTAAAGACATGCTAACATTTGCTGCAGTATTGTCGCTACTTGAATTGAACGTTTTCACAATATTGGGGTTTGGTGTTTCAATTTTCAATTCAGAAGTAGAAATAACAGAACCTATATCATTAGGTTGATCATTTTTCATATAGATATCATTCACAGTAACCATCTCGTTCTCCTGTCCTAAAGTATGATGGACAATGATATTATCTGTACTTTTTTCAAAATCTAACTGCGTACTTGGGGTTACTGACCTAGAAGATTTCTGTGATACTGGTTTTGGTGCTATTATATCTGTAAAAGGAATCTTATCATTTGTCACAGATAAATGAGAAAGATTACCGTTATTTGAATTTATCTTTTCATTAAACCCAGTATTTGATGATGGCGTAGGAATATCATCATTTTGTAGATAAGAATCAGCAAAAAATTTTCTCTTTGATGGTTGTGGTGATTCTAATTTAGGCATTTTTGGATCATTAATATCATTAATATTCTTAGTGTTATCCAGGTCATCAAATTTCGTTGAAAAAAGTTCCTTTTTATTTTTTAAAAGTTCATAAGAATTTATCTCTAATTGGTTATTAATCACTTTTAAAATATCATTGTTAATTTCATTTTTAATGGTTAAAGAATATGTCATAGTATTATCTAACCGAAGGACAGCATCGACTTTCTCCTTAGCTAATTTTATTGTATCGTTAATTAATAGTGGTAATCCATTAGTGTTCATATCTAATTGTAACAATTCTTGGTTATCTTTACTATTTAGTGGATTTTCCCACACTTGAATTCTTTTAATATTTGATTTTGTATTTGGTGAGAATTCAAAACTCCAACCTGTCCTTTGCCCTTCATTTTCCTTGATTCCATTATTATTGTAATTATCTATATTGTGTTTTAAAAATGACATTAAATGATCATGATTCGTAGTATTAGTAGCATTACCACCATTGGTATTAGTACTATTGAATTTATGATATTTTAAGATGAGCTCACTTGTATTGATATTAATTGCCCATTTGCATAGTTGAATTAAAGAATATATTATATTGATGACATGAGAGGTAGATTTATATTCTACTGGTAAACCTTTATAAGTAATGTTTTCCAGTTGTTCACTCGAGTTATTAATATTGTTATTATTATTATTATTATTCGTGTTATTGTTATTGTTCTCAACCAATTTAGTTAAAAGATTCAATTGATCAATCAAGTTATCATGTAACAATTGGATAATAGACTCTATTCGATGTTCCACGATACAAGTTTGACAGTGTAATTCCAACCACCAATCCGGCACAAAACATTCACAGACACGACACAGTTCCATTCTTGGTAAGGGTAAATCTATCTCATTAATAATGTTCGAGTTGACTATTTCATTTAAGTAATCGTTTAAATAGGTAGCACCATAACCCAATTTTTTCCAAAAATGTGGATCATTAATCTGATAAAACTGATTTGCCACACCAGAATTTGAGGTATCCAATGGATTAATATCTATAAAGGGCTTTATTATCCACATAGTATGACTAGGCAACTTATTATCATATAGGATTAGAATCCCTGATGCTTCAAAGACGAAATCATCTAACGTGGTAAAGGTAACTGTATAGCTGATATTATCATTTTGTAACATTAACTCCATAGCCCTTTCAAACACCAATTTATCGTTTAAATTACCTTTGATTAAATCTTTAATTGGTTTACCAATAGGCAACTCAAAACTCTCACCATTCCCCTTAAAGGACACAATATCTAACCATTGTTTTGAAATATATTGAATAATACCATTTGGGTCCAATTCTAATACTACAGTAGACTGTGGATCAGTAGCCAACTTCAAATAATCTTCATAAGTGAGACTTGAGTTACTTTTATCACTTGTATCTGATACATTATCCATCATATATACTATGGAAAAAATAGAAGGAATACGAGTAGGAAATGTATATATATATATATATGTGTGTGTGTGTGTGTGTGTGTGTCTGTATATATATATATATTAAAAAGAAGTTTAAAGATATATCTAATAGAACTAATATGATGATGTTTGATAACTGATAGCTTTATCTTGGTGGGAATATATGTTAATTGTGGACGTATCTGTGTGTACGTTTATATATATCCTATAATAACAAGTTTTCTTTTATAATATTGATCTGAAAATAATAATAAAATATTTGAATTATTTTCTTTTGTCTTATTTCCTAAAAAGTTCCATACAAAAAATAAGTATGTACAATTATATTATATTACATATGCAGTGGTTGTAGTGACTTTATAAGTAGTTGTGTATAGATACGCTTGTGGACATGAGTGAATATGAATTTCTATTAGAATTAAGACTATAGTACATAAATATATATATATATATTATATATATTATATATTATATAAAGCGTACATGAAAAGAATAAATAGTTTAAATAGCATTATAAATATTGGATTAGATAAAAATTAATAAAAAGATCACATAAAAAAAAATGCATATACGTTGTAAATACTTGTAAATTCTGTCTGTTCATGCACAGATTATGTATAGTTTTATTCTTTTCCATTTCTTCTACGTACTCTTACTGAATATTTTTCTTATTACTCTGGTTATAATATTTATTCATTAAGAATCTATAACCTTGTCCCAGTTGTGCAGCCGAGTTGATAACATGACAGCCAAATAACAAATAATTCTTTGGTGTAACGGCCAAGGCATATCTCATAAACACACCACTATATATAACAAGGGCAAAAGTCATTGGGCCAGATATTAAATTTGGATCTTTCTTCAAATCTAATAATGCAGCAATTGGGATGCCAAAATTGGACACAGGCCCCCAAAAATGTGTTGTAAACACGTATTTTATAGTTTGTTTATTTATATATTTATTTATTATTGACCTTGAGGCTGAACGGGGGATATTACCTGACATCGTGGAACAAAGTGGAATATGTAATCTATAGTACTCTATATGTATCTATTTGAAATTGGTCAATGGAGTTGAATTCCTGTATTGATTCTAATCTTTTTTTGTGCTATTTGGGTATACCTGATGCACATTCTGCGACATGTGTAGAGGGTAAGTATATCTGTTTGCAGATAAATACATATCGCAAATAACACACTTCCTGTTGTGATGTCAAAGAGGTTTCAATCGTTTCGTTCCGTTTCGTTTCTTTTCTTTTCGTTTGTATGAAATTTTCGTTGGCCCCCCTCTGTTCCTTTAACTCTTTTTTTGCAGGTCTCTATTGTTGTTTAACATATGTGGGAAATTGCCAGAGATACCATAGCAACAGATATATTTCAAACACATGGCCTAACTGCACCAAGGTAAATAATAAGAAAATGGTCTGCCAACCCTATACGTTTCTACGTTTTCCCTTCCTATGCTTCCATCTTTCCGCGGGTTTCTGTTTTTATTTTATTTTATTTTTTTTTATTTATTTTTGCTTTTCTGTGACGTGTTCAAAAAAATGGGAAAAGAGGCACAGTTCTCGTTTTTTTTTTTTTGTTTTGTTTTTTTTTCTCTCTTTCTCACTCTTTTCTTCCTCGAGCAATTTCCCATAAAACTCATACATGTGCAATTTTATATATAAATGCATCTTCGAGAAACGACGAATTGTTTGGATAGATGTAGCATTTAGTTTACATCCATTCTAAAGGTTTCTTCCCGCTCCTGAAGAACTCCCACACACACACACACCTACGCACTTACACACACATAATATATAAGATGCCATCTAGTATCTCCACAACCACAGTTTTAAAGACAATAATCCCAGAAGGTTTCACACCTACTCTACCACCACGTAAGAGAGCTAAGACAAAGGAAGAAAAGGAACAGAGAAGAATCGAACGGATAATGAGAAACAGAAGAGCCGCAAGAAAATCAAGAGAGAGGAAAAGATTGTATATGGAATCAATGGAATCTAAGTTGAAAATATACGATGAAATTTTTGATCTATTAAACATTAGAGATCAGTTGAAAGATAAATATCCAACACTTTTAGACAAACTATGTTCATTCCAAGATGGTAAGAATCATAGTAATGATAATGGTAATGGTACTGAAAATAATGATAATGATAATAGTAATACTACAACTCCTAATGACGATTATACATCAAAGGAAGATCATGAAGGTGAAATTGATCAATTCTATTCATATTTGTCACCATCAAGTTCAACTGTATCAAATTCATACAGTCGTGTAGATCAAGATAATTTAGATAAACAAGAAATAGAAAATAGAAATATTGACGATTTCTTTTTATTTAATAATCTTAAACAATCAAATGATCCAGTTAATAATGAGACTATGGATGGTAATAATAATAATAATAATAATAATACCATTTTAGTATCTGCACCAACTATAACTGACTCATGTTTATTTAATGGAGCTGATAGCAGTCTGATAGATCCTCCTTTAAGGATGGAATTCTTTGATCCAATGAATTCATTCCAAGATTCCATTACAAATTCTAATTCATTAGATTTCTTAAGTTCATCAATTGATTGGGATTTAATGCGTAATCCAGCAGTTTTATTTATGATTACGAATAATAGTTTTTTTTTGTTTTTGTCTTTTTTGCTACTATATGGATAAATGGTAACTAGATGATACTTTTTGGTATGTTTTATGTGCTGTGCTTTGTGTGTGTGTGTGTGTGTGTGTGTCGCTAATTGATATTGTTCCCAATTTCATTTTATCTCTTTGTTGCCTGAAGCGCATTCAAATGATAATACAAGTGTCAATTCTGGTGACTTATGCAATAATCTGTTAGATATATGAAAGATCTCTTACATATATGTATTTTTCTCTCTCTCTCTTTTATTTTCTGCAAGTGGTTCTCAGTTTCCAACTTCCTCCTATACCATATACAAGCAGGAAGGGAAAACATAGAAAGCTGTTCAAGCATGTTTATGTTACATGACGGTTTTCTTTTCTTCCCTTCCCACTTTTTTTCCATTTTGATATAACTTACAGTGATTGCTGGCGCTTCCTTCTTCTAAACAGAAAAGAAAGAATCGTATTACAGGTTTACCTTTTGGTTTTGTTTTATGTTTTTTTTTTCTCGTTTTTTCTTACAATGGGAACAGACGACACAGTCAACTGTCTATGTGTCAAAAACACAAGGGAGTTCCTTGTTCACTCTTCTAGTTTCCTTTTCCCTTTCGGATTTCTACAAACTGTATACTATATATTTATATAATCTTATGTACGGTTTTATAAAGAATCTTTGTCTCTCTTACAGTCATTGCACTATTGGTGGGTAGTATTTTTAACAAGACTTCATTATAGATAGTTATCTGTGTACGATGAATGTATTTTGGTTCTTGGGCCTCTTACATGGCTGCCAATCTAATATTTTTTTTTGTGTTTCTTATTTGATTTTATGTTTTTTTTCTGTGTAGTGCTTTGCATTCTCGGAACTCCGCAAAAAAAAAAAACAAAAAAAAAGAAAATATAATCGAACTCAGACCTCTCGACCTTCTCTGTTTTGACATGTTTCCATCAACTTTTCCATTCCATAACAGTTTGTCAATTTTTGGTTGCGTTTTTTCTGGTTTCCATTTTTTGACAAAAATTTGTTACAGAATTAAGTGTAATTTGATTCGATGAAAGATTCAGCCATATTAACACACACAAGTGTCTTTCCTTTTGTATTCCAAGCTAAAGAAAACAAAGGGATGAAACCTGTTTCGCTGTACGGAAGAAAGGAAAATTACAGACTATATAACGAGACCTTGTAAAAGGAGAATTCCCTAACAGTTAGATAGTCTTTTCCGTGCACACACACACACATGCATAAGTATATATATATATATATGGTAAGGACCAAGTACATGTGGATCAAACAGTTGTCGGAAAGATATATCTTGAATGTTCTGGATTCTTGTCTTTTATGTGTTGTTTAACCTCCTTCTAACTAACTTGGGAGACAACTACAATTAGTCAAGCCAAGTGTTGTTATATATACTATTTTTCTAGAAGAGAATTCAGAGAAGTAAAATAAAAGAATGTTGTTGATTCCAGGACCAGTTAGTTGTACCGAGTCAGTTATTGATGCATTAGGACGTGATTCTTTATCTCATACAGGTGCAGAGTTTGCCAGTGTGTTCCAAAGAGTGATAATCAATTTACGTAAACTATTCAATTCTTCTAAAGACAGCGGGTCGTTGCCAATAGTCCTTGCAGGCTCAGGTACTTTAGGGTTTGACCTGATAGGAAGCAACTTGTGCCCAACAGGTAAAGAAAAACTACTACTTTTGTCCACTGGGTATTTCAGTGACGAATTGGGTGAATGTTTGAGTGAGTTCTACAGGTTGGATGTCACGGTACTATCAAGTGAACAGGTAGGTGGTGGCATCAATTTAGACGTCTTAGCAAAAATGTTACAAGAGACAAAATACGATCTTGTGTTAATGACCCACGTAGACACATCTACTGGTGTACTAAACGATATCGAAAAGATATCTGGTTTGGTGCACAGCCACTCACCAGACAGTTTGGTTGTCGTTGATGCAGTGTGTTCTTTAGGTTGCGAGTCCATTGAATTTGACAAATGGGGTTTAGATTTTGTGTTCTCCGCGTCACAGAAGGCCCTAGGTGCACCACCAGGGTTATCAGTCTCTATTATCAGTGACCGTGCATTAAAGGTTGCACTAAAGGAAATCGACGGCGTGGATGCGCCACCAAGACCATATTTCACATCATTAAAGAAATGGGTCCCAAGCATTGAATCGTATGAAGCGGGTGGGAAGATCCATTATTTTGCTACCCCACCAATCCAATTGATTGTGTCATTGGATGTCGCATTGAAGGAGTTGTTAGGAACAGACTATGTGACAGAGCATTTAACACGCAGCAACTGGTTGAAGCAACAAGTAGTTGAGCACTTGAAACTAAAGTTGGTGACGTTGGGGCCAATTGAAAGGACTGCACACGGGCTTGCAGCTATATATGTGTCAAATCCACCCGAAGTGATGAAGAGATTGCAAGGTATTGACATTGCAGGCGGGATCCACCCAGCTATTAAGACCAAATACATTAGAATTGGGTTGATGGGCAGGGATGCGACAGAGGAGAATCTTTCAAGAATCTTAAGAGTAGTCCAAGAAGTTGAGTCAGAGTCGGAGTCACAGTGAAGAAGAAACAAGAAAAAAGAGAGAGAGAGACTTTTCCACAGCAAGATTGGAGGCACACACACCCATCACACACAAAAAAAGCCAGAGAGAGAAGGAAACCGAGTCACAGATCCCGAGTCATCACCCACCGGAGAAAAACCGAGTCAAGCCTCATCCGAGCAGTGGTTGACTCTGTTTTTTTTTTGCGGTTGGTTTGACTCCCCCCTGCCACACACCCACACACCCCACACAAGAGAAAATTAAAAAAAAAAAAAAAGAAAATTAATTGGAACGAGTGCAAAAAATGTGAATTGTTTTTTTTTTTATTTTCTTTTCGATGATTCAATCGTTCACTTCAAGTCCACATTTTATTTTATCATGTTTTGAACAAAATGATCATCTGGTTAGTTCAAACTGTTAACATGGTCCCTGTTCAACAAGAATGTGTTCCATGTATATAAAGGAGTCCCTATCTCTTGGTTTCTTCTCTTTCTGTGCTCCGTTTTTGTTACTTATATGCCTCTGTCTTTTTGTACATACCTTACATGTAAATATTTATATATTCTATACGTATATTAATCCTAAAACAAACCACCATCCTCGACAGCAAGGTCAAGTACTTTCCAGTCCTTATCCTCACTCTATAAACTTTGTACATATATATATATACATCCCACTATTGCTACTAATTACAAAATGGTTTACGCATTATCCGAAGCTCACAAAAAATTGGTCTCTGAACACTTGAAAGAATCTGACCCAGAATTACAAGCTTTAATCGACCACGAAGTTGAAAGACAAAAACACTCTTTGGTCTTGATTGCCTCCGAAAACTTCACTACAACTAGTGTCTTTGACGCTTTGGGTACTCCATTATGTAACAAATATTCTGAAGGTTATCCAGGTGCCCGTTACTACGGTGGTAACGAATATATCGATCAAATTGAAACTTTATGTCAACAACGTGCTTTGAAGGCCTTCCACGTTACTCCAGACAAATGGGGCGTTAATGTTCAAACTTTATCTGGTTCACCAGCTAACTTACAAGTCTACCAAGCTATCATGAAACCACACGATAGATTGATGGGTCTTTACTTGCCAGATGGTGGCCACTTATCTCACGGTTATGCTACCCCAACCAGAAACATTTCTGCCGTCTCCACCTATTTCGAATCCTTCCCATACAGAGTCGATCCAGAGACTGGTATTATCGATTACGACACTTTGGAGAAAAACGCTATCTTATACAGACCAAAAGTTCTTGTTGCTGGTACCTCTGCCTACTGCCGTTTGATCGACTACAAGAGGATGAGAGAGATTGCTGACAAGTGTGGTGCTTATTTAATGGTCGATATGGCCCACATCTCCGGTTTGGTCGCCGCCGGTGTTATCCCATCCCCATTCGAATACGCCGATATCGTCACTACCACTACTCATAAATCTTTGAGAGGTCCCCGTGGTGCCATGATCTTCTTCAGACGTGGTGTCAGATCTGTCGATCCAAAGACCGGTAAAGAGATCATGTACGATTTAGAGAACCCAATCAACTTTTCTGTCTTCCCAGGTCACCAAGGTGGTCCACACAACCACACCATCGCTGCTTTGGCCACTGCTTTGAAACAAGCTGCTACCCCAGAATTCAGGGAATATCAAGAACAAGTCATTAAGAACGCTAAGACTTTGGAAAACGAATTTAAGAAGTTAGGCTACAGATTAGTCGCTGACGGTACCGATTCTCATATGGTCTTAGTCTCCCTAAGAGAAAAGGGTGTCGATGGTGCTCGTGTTGAATACATCTGTGATAAGATCAACATCGCCTTAAACAAGAACTCTATCCCAGGTGACAAATCTGCTTTGGTTCCAGGTGGTGTCCGTATCGGTGCTCCAGCAATGACAACCAGAGGTATGGGTGAAGAAGATTTCGTCAAGATTGTTCAGTATATTGACACCGCTGTTAAGATTGCTGAAGAAGTTCAAAAATCTTTACCAAAGGAGGCCAACAAGTTGAAGGATTTCAAGGCTGCTGTTGATGCTAACCCAAGTGAATTACCAAAATTAAAAGAAGAAATTTACAACTGGGTCGGCCAATACCCATTAGCTGTGTAAATTAGACTACCTTAAGGACAACAGCTTATAATTTTGATTTTGATTTTGATTTTGATTTTTATCTTTTTCGTTGTTGTTGTTGTTTCCTTCCCTCTCTTTCTCAATCTTCTTTTACCAAAGTGATAACAATAATAATATTTTCAACAAATAATAGATTCTTTTAAATAAATTATCCATTTACTACATTGCATTATTATTCTTTATAAAAAGGAATAAAGAACCATTCCTCCCACCTCATATAATCTTTGTACATGTTTTGTAATGAACCTTATATATATGTATACAAATTAATAATTCAACATTATGATAATTGTAAGTTTGTGTTTCTTCTATACTGGTAGCAATCAATTCATGTTTAATAGTAGCTATGTATATATATATATATATAGTAGCATGCAACTTATATATGCTCTCTATTATGTATTATTGGTTTCTTTCAAATTTTTTTTTTAATCTCTTTTAAAATTTTTGTACAATCCCATCTCTCATTAGACTGTAAATGCATCATCCCCAATATACAATTAATCATTGTCAACTTTAAATGCTTATCTGAGATTTCATTCATTCTTGGTAAATATTCTAAGATTTTAGATTGTTGTTCCTCCAATGGTAAATTGAAGAGGTACTGTCCATCTCCTGTTTCACCAAATAATCCAATAAAGGCATCAATAGATCCATATATTTTTACCTCTTGCCATTGCTCCGCCGGTGGGATCCCCAATTTTTCAAATATAGACAGGATTAATCTAATATCACTACCATTTCCATCTTCAAGGATGTTTGATCCATTATCAAATATTGCAGGAACTGTGGGAAATTCTCCACTAGATTGGAACCATTGGGTAACAACAACCATTAAAGACCATACATCTACTGCAGTTGTATAATTCTTACAACTAAATATTAATTCAGGTGCTTTATAGAATGACGTAGAGATATCTGTGATTTTATTATCTAAAGGTTCTTGGATTAATTGTTTAGAATTTTTAGTATCGTATGATATACCAAAATCTGTAATAACCAAAGTTACAGGTTCTTCCACATACATTAAAATGTTATCTGGTTTAATGTCTCGATGAATTATACCATGCTTATGAATAAATGCTAGTCCTTCTAATAACTGGATAAAGAAGTCCAAGCAATATTTATTTATATCTAAGGTATTAATGTATTCGAATTTATTACACCCATCGTCATTATTACTATTATTGTTACTATTGTCTCTATTTATTCCTAAACTATAATATGGATTAAACTTTCTCTTTGTCCTGTTATCATCATCCCTTTTTAATTGCCAATGATTGTTCATAAATTTTTGTAATGTCAATGGATACCAAAGGAAGCATAATGCTAATTCATCAGTGGATTTCATTTCATAAGACTCAATCAATTGGATAACGTTCTTGTGACCACCATCCTGTCCGGTTATTCTTTTTAATATTGATAATTCAACCCTTGGATCATGTGGTGGGATACAATTGTCCAAATCGATACATTTGATGGCATATTTTGAATCATACTTATATATCCTAGCAAATTTCGTTGTATGTACCAATTCAGAATTATTTAACCATTTATTACTGTGTAAGGATGTAGTAAAAACCATTGTCATCTGTAATCTCCTCTGTCAAGGTTGCATATCTGTAAAAGAATTGTGTATAGTAATATTATAATGTTCTTATATCCCTTCCTGATGATCTTTAATATCATTGTTATAACTATAAAAGAAAAAAAAATCCAAATACAAAAATTGAATCAAGATTAAAATTAGTTTATTATGAATAGGTTGTTACATAAATATATGTATATAGATGTATGATAATAAAATATGGTTCTAAATATTAAACCATTCATTGAGTTCAATCAGTGATATTATTGTCACGTTTCAACCAAGCAAGAGCCAATGGATGTAAACTGTCTACTTTGCTTACAGAAATCTTTGGTTTGGAATCTTGATTGTATCTAATATCACCATTCCCACTATTATTAATACCGAGACTGTCAGGTAAGATAAACTCCACATCATTCTGATAATCTATCTCTTCTACAATAAAACCTTTCTTAATGTGGATAATCTTGTCGGGCCATTTAGCTAACCCATCAAAGATATGAGTAGCATAGATAACAGAACATTTACGGGTCTCGGTCTCTTCCTTTAAAAACTTCAATAATCTGGATCTAGCAATGACATCCAAATCTACAGTGACTTCATCTAATAGTAAAACTCTCCAGGGTTTTAGGAGACCCATTACTAACTGTACACGTCTCTTTTGTCCATCAGATAACCTATGCATCCTCCAGTTGAGATCCACTTCTAAGATTTCAATTAGTCTCTCCCCACGAGCTTTATAATGGTTTAACCCAATACTCTCTAACAATTCAAGGACACCTATATCTCTATTAATAATGCTCATATGACACCACTCTGTGCCTAAATATGTGGTAATTTGAACATTTTCATCTCCATTCTCCTTTGCAGAATTAATTTGCATTGAAATAGGACTGAAGGGGTCTAGTCCATTGACTCTGATGTTGCCATTTAAACAAAGATGTTTCCCACTTAACAATTTTAATAGAGTAGATTTACCTGCACCATTGGAACCGATAACTAAGGTTCTAGTGTTCCAAGGTATCTTTAAATTAATGTTTGATAACGACGGTTCGGATGATGAGTGAAATGTATAAGTCAAATCGTGCACTTCAACAGCAAATTCAGCCATCTTGTCGTATTCTCTATGTATGCGTATATGATATGTAAATTACCAATAAAATATAATGTCTGATCGTTTTGTTTTTATATATTTTATTTATCCATTTATCATTTGTATACAATCCTCTTGGTATTACTAATCAATGAACCTTGCACTGCACTAAGCGAGAAATAAACACTTCCCCTGTGAATATTTGATGGTTCTATCCCACTCATCAGCCAAACGATCAAGCCTTTAAAAGTTGGGTTTAAAAGGTTTTGGGGGGTCGACGAGAAAATGACGACAGAGAGCAAATTTAAAGGAAGTGGTGTGTGATAGCGCCAGCAGTAGAGAGAGCAAATATAATTATATGTGAATATAAATAAACATCGAATATATGACAGATATGCTGGCTTTCTTGAAGCGGGAAGTTGGACTATCCTTGTTAAGTATCAATATATATTACAAAATTAGTTACATTAGTGAAGAAGTTAACTTTATTTTCATTTTCGGTAGGATTTTTTGAAGTAACATATTATGATATATTTTAAAGATGAAGCCACTTTTATCCTGACAGGAGTATTTTATAAATATTGCTAGTAAGGCGATACATACAGATATTTTGATTAATGGGGGAATATTCATATACTGATCCTCTAGTGCCTTGAGAAGAAAAGGATAATTTTGTTGTCTATACAATTTCTTGGTCTGTCTTTCATCCATATGTTGACGGATTTGGTTCAATTTCATACCTTTATCCATTAATGAATTCAAATAAACCTCATCGTATGTTTTAAATTGGAAATGTTTTAAATTATAATTTGTTGCCGTAGTCAATAGTGGACTGTATTTGTTAATTTTTTCCTTTAGAGATGGTATTTTAATTTTATTATTAATAAAATTGAATCGTACATCATTTAAGATGATATACCATTGTTTTAAATGACTTTTGTCCTTCTCTGTATCTTGGAAACTTTTAACAATAACTTTTTGGATTGTTGCATGTATTAAATCATTTATATTATTGAAATGTTCTAAATTGGTTTCATATTCTTTTAATAACAGCTCTTTACTGTTTAATAAAAACTTTGAATACATTATCAGTGGTAATATCATTGATTGACTACATATGACCATATCGAATATTTCATATATTAAATTAAATTCATTTTTATAGTTTTGATTTACCTTTGGTTTAAAATGGTGAGAATATATCGTCAAAATACTACTAATCATATAGAATGGTTCTTGTTTATCCAGTTTCAATTTATTGACGAATTTTTTATCCATCTGCATCAAAATTTGGGTGACAATCTTCAGTTGGTCTATTGTGAAGTCTAAAGAATCCATCATGAAATCTCTTAAATATAATAACGTAAATATCTCTAAGATTGATATCATTTCGTTGATTTGCTTTTTATATTCATTCTTGGCAATATCTTCGTAATATATCATAACAAATATGGATGCAACATCATGATAACCTTGGTAATAGTTTAATTGTGGATTTCTCTTTAGTACACCTATAATGACATCATAAAGTATCTGTTTTAATCTATCTTTTACAGTTGAATCTTCAATATATCCAAAAGATCTATCTGTATCTAACTTTACTTGATTTTCATCTTTATGAACTGAAGTGTTTGTTTCACTTTTAACCAAGTCATTATCTTCTCTTCTCACTCTTTCTATTTGATTAGTTAACAAATGGATCCAACACTTTCTTCTAACTGAATTATTAACAAACCCAAATTCAGTGATACCAAGTACTGATAATGTCAAATTTTCTAATTGGGAACTGTTTTTAGTGGCTATTGAATTGAATTTCTCGAGTATTATCTTTGATTTAAGGGTCTTTGCCGTTCTCATTCTATTTGATTCAATAGTTGATTCAAAATGATCTGTTACACTGTTTAACATAACTTATGAATAAATTATCTACCTATTGACACTTTCTTGTCCACTCTTTTAACTCTAACTACTTCGTCAATAAATTATGTTATCCAATGATAATAGATAAAGAAAATTGGGTCACTAAAAATAATTCACAATCCTGTTGATGTAAATATCATCCTGTTATTGTCTTTTTTTACTTACTTCCTTCTTTCTTTTTTTTAATTTTTATGTTGTAATGCTATTCTGTTTTAATCAACTATATAGTGGAATAGAAACAATTTATGACTGTTTAAATATCATTTCATCAAGATTATAATGTGCTATACGTACATGTTCATGTATGTGATTGACTACAAATATAGAATATTTGATTGACTCCCAAGTATTCGTTGCCCAATGCTTCTACTTTTTTATATCCATAGAAGGAGGAAGGGTGATAGAAGTACGGTAATTTTCAATTGATTTGTTTTATAGAAGTCTTTTAACAAAGATAATAATTGTATACTGTGTTTCTTGACTATTTTTCAATGAGCATCCTCGATTATTAAGTAACTAGTAGAATTTCAATGATTGTACGATATAAACTAATCAAACTTGACTGGTTAAACTTCCTTAGAGTTGACTTAATAATACAGAAGTGTAAAATATTAGAAAATCGTATATAAAGCAAGTATGTCCTTTCATGTTTTCATTAAGTTTTAGAAAATGAGGTGACACATGTTTGTGTACAATTGTAAAATAAGAGAGATTCGTCCCCATAGTTTTTTTTTAATGTGTTGATATTAGATAAGAGCCTTTTTACATAATTCTTTTTTTGAAGAGAGCACTGACGATGCTTTATTGTGCAACAGTTTTGAAACCATAATACTTCAAAGATCTACACTCTTTTACTTAATTTTATTACCATGTTTGCAAAGTCTGGATAACTAATAGTAAGACTAACACTCCTTTTTAAGATGTAAAGTTTGACAAATATGATACATGTCTAAAAATAATGATATCTTGACCTAATTTGTCGATTAGTTACATAATATAATCTTTAGAAAATAAAGTGTTTATTGCTTCTTTTCTGGGTGCTGCTTACCTTCTATGTCAATTAATTTGAGGTGTATATTGTTGAAAAACATGTAATTATCCTAATTAGGTAATTTACATGAAACTTATACCTAAAAAGAAGTTCATCTAAGCTCCATCTACCTTGAAACCCAGTTAAATAAATATGTTCATTGGGTACAAGATACTTAATATGATATTTAAAGATATTAAGACAATTTCTTTGTATCTTTAATGTCACAAATGATACTATATATTATGACGGAATCTATGACACCTAGATAACATTAAGTAATGAAGAAAAAAAAACCAACAAAATCTACACTAGCATATAGCTACAACTAAATAAAAATGAATTCGTATAATGATCCAGTTAGTTTAGTTTTCGACCCTGATTATAACCCTTCAGCTGGAAATTTAACTTTCTTAGCAGCATACGGTCCTTCTAGTATAACATTTGGTGAATTACAATATTTAATTAACACCAAAATACGACAATCTATTGTATTTGGCGTCTGTTGCGGCGCTTCTATAATTACATTCATTATCATGTGGTTAGTATCTAAGCGAAAGAAAACTCCAATATTTATTTTGAATCAAATGTCGTTATTTTTGCTGTTCTTACAATCTGCTTTTTATTTTAAATATATTCTATCAGCCCAGTCTTCTGTCACTTTAGCATTAACACAGTTCCCCCAGATGGTTCATAAGTACAATTTACATGTATCTGCTGCTGCAGATATCTTTAAACTTTTACTAGTGATATGTATCGAATCTTCTCTTGTTTTCCAAGTCAAAGTTATGTTTTCTGGTGACAGTTTTAAAAAAATTAGCTACTTTCTTTTAACATCCTCCATTACCATTGGATTAGCTACAAGTGGTATGCTTTTTGCAGCAGTTGTTATGATAATAAAGAATATATATACAGGAGTATCCAATAAAGGTTATAAATATTATAACATTGCCAATATCTTATTTGCAAGTTCAATTAATTTCATGACATTTATATTAATCATTAAATTGATTTTAGCTATTCGTGCAAGAAGATTTCTAGGACTAAAACAATTTGATAGTTTCCATATCTTATTAATTATGACTTGTCATTCGCTTGTTGTGCCTTCTATTTTAACAATTTTAGCATACGCATTACAATCTAATACAGATGTGCTAGTTTCTGTGTCAACCCTATTAGTGGTTTTATCTTTACCCTTATCTTCTATTTGGGCAGGATCTATTAATACAGCCTCAAGTACCAGAAATTTTAAACCAGACACAGTGTTGACACCTACTGGATTCTACCCTGCAGGAATTGAAGATTTATCATCTCCAAGCACTGCTTCTAGCCCTACTTCTGGATCTTTTTCACCAAAAATAATTAAAAGGTTCAGATCAGAAAATAAACAGAATATTAAGAAGAACAATGTAAGAGAACATGATGAACGTCTGACTTTTGTAGGGATCCATAAAGAAAAATATAATTCTTCAAAAGAATATTCAGATAATAGCTACTATGCTGTATCATCAGATATATCTTCTGAAAATTTGAAAGATGAGAAACCAGTGATGAGGAAACAAACAATTGATGTTTGTGACACTAAAATTGACACCTCATTTACTATGCATACACCTAATACACAAGAAGATGTAGAGGCCAGAAAATTTTGGTTAGCAAATGATGAAAATAGTGATTTAAACAGCACATTGGATTAAATAGTGTTACTAGAATATATGCTAATTCGTTATAATTTTTAGTTCTCTTCCTTATTAATTAATTATTAAAGTTTATGTAACTCCTCTATTACGTAAATTCTATATTTTCTAGATTATATATATTAAATTTGTATGTTGTCATAAATTCAATGAATATTTTAAGTTAAATATTCAGACATCCGTAGAATAACCATCCACTTAGTATATTTGTAATATGGTGTAACCAAAAAAGATTTCTAATACCATGAATTGTTGAGAAATATGCAATATAAGTGATTAATCCCAGTAGTATAAACCAATCAATCGATCTGCTGTAGCTTGGTATGCGGAACTTTGAATTACCTATCACAAATAATATAAATGGGAGTATGGCTAACACATTGTGATGAGAGTTTAATGTAGTCTCCCATTTAATCGCAACATTGTGGAAAAAAACTATAATTATAGGACTGTCAATAATCGCTACAATTATTGTATATAGTAGAATAGACATATTATAATTTTTTACATTTTTCCAGAATAAATGTTCATTCCCTCCCTCTTTATTATAATGAATTATTGCCCTGATGCATGTCACAGATTGAACAAATACCATCAACAGAAATGCCAATTGATAAGGAATGTAGAAAACTACAGCAGTTGCCAGAATAATACAACCAGTAATTCTTTTTTTGTCAAAAATTCTTTCATTCACAGTATGGACATTGACTTTGGACCTTTTTAAATTATGTTTTGTGACTTTTGCTATTACATATTCGAGAATGTCAAAGAACTTCCCAAAAACAAATAATACACTCATAGTCATTAAAGTAAATAGTAATCCAATAAAACTAGAAAAGAAATCTCTGATTCCCAAATAGTAATAATTATTATAGATGTGGAACTCTTCAGAAGCAAATGGATCATTTAATCTCACTGGATCCAAAAGATATAATGCTCTTTCAACCCATTTGTTATTAACAATAGGACTTAAAATGATAGATCCAAATAAAATCAGATATCCAAACTTTTGAATGATGATACTTATACTCTCTTGAAAACTGATAAATTTATTTGAAGTTTTAAAGTAAGAAAATTGATAAAATAAGACAAACGAAGTAAATGTAGCTAGGAATGAAGCTATTGCCAATCTATACCTTATAAATAATAATTTTAACGTCAACCCCCAATTAATTTTTAGGTGCATCTCAATATCAGTTTCTGGTGGAATAGTTAAAGTGAATGATAACATTCTTGTTTGAGTTTCATCGATGGGAATAAATGGGGCCACATTATGCATTGTAATTCCAAGTTTCTCTAATTTTCTAATATTAACATGCCACTTGGTTTCGAATGGTTCAAAAGTAGCTTGCTTCAGGAATGGTTCAAAGAGATCATCATTATCTTTCTCTTTAGAAAATACAATTAATTGATAAGATATCAGAGAATTCCAAAGATTAGGGAAATCCCATGTCTTAGTAGTAATACCTGACCCTGATTGTAATGATATTTTTTCATCTCTTAATAATATATCTAAAGGTGTAGTATTTCTAATTTCATTTCTTAGTTCATTAGAAAGTGAAAAAAATAAGAAGTTAGAATTTGCTATCTCCTCTTTTGATGGCTTTTGAATAATGATAAAGTCATATTTTTCCAAAGCATTGCCAGATATAGACAACATTTTAAAAGGGGTGTCATCTTCATCCCATGAAGCATCTGCCGGTGAATTATTCTTTATAGTAGATTTTGGAATAGTCAAGATATCTTCATCAGAAGATACACATCTGATGTTCTCTTGAGAGTCCATTGTAGGTGCTTTTATACAAAATGTGATATGAGAAGTAGTTATCGATGTTAATAAATTAAATGTCCAATCTTGTAGATTACTACTGGAAGGTATAATAACTTTAGTATATTCTGAAATTGTATCGTAATTTTTTTCATCAATATTTAAATGTGTGTTACCTTCAACAATATTTATTCCAGACTTGTAAGTTACATCAGGTATTGTGTACGAACTCTCTGGATTAACTAATGGTCTAGTTTCTCTAGCATAATTTTCAAAACCAGAAAGAAGATATTGTTTTGATATTTCAATTCTTTCTTCAAGTGGTTTTGTTTTAGAATGACTATTACAATCAACTATTTCCAATAGTAATCTGGCTAAAACATGCCTTAATTGTTTGCACCAAACAATGGCAAGATGGTCAATTGGTGTCCAAACATTTGGAATCGTGGTAGTAAAAGTAGTGAATCCATTCTCAGGAGGTATTAAATCAGCTACAAATGCATAATCAGCAGGCAAAATATCATCAGAAACACCACCAGTAATAGAAATTAAAGAAACATTCCTACTGAAAAATGAATCCTTGTCATAAAATTGAGTCACCCAATAATCGTCTATCTTTCTATATATTTTTAAAATATCACCGTCAAACGTTACTGGTGATACAGCATGGGGACTAGATAAAGTCAATATGGTATTGATAGAACCCGGAATGTGGTTTTCCAGAGTCATCATCAATCTTGTTACAATCCCACCCATTGAATGTGCCACAATTATTACAGATTCTGGCAAAGGTATATCATAGGAAGATGATTCCTCATATAAGGATAATATATAAGAGATTGCATCATTTAAATATTCTGCTTGATCTAACATGGTTTGTCCATGAAAAGCAGTAAAATCTTCATTAAAATCAGCAGTGAAAAAATCTAAATTTCTTGTATTCATCTTATTCTCTAAAGTATCTTTGAAATCATAATAAATATTAGCAGATTCTGAAGCAATTGAACGAGCTTGTTTGAAACTTCCTGCATTTCCAGGAATAAAAAGAACAGGTATCCCATCCAATTGGATTTCATTACCATTTAGAGGCTCTTTGTCTTTCCCTTGTTCTCTATAAAGGTACAAATGGTATTTATGAGCTAATCGAGTAAATCTTGTATCAAATCCATCAATTCTGGCGTATGATGGATACATCCAAACAGGTCTACATTGTTGCACATCAGGCCCTGTAAATTGTAAATATTTGCCTATTAGAAGCAATAAAAATATAAAAAACAGTCCAATATAGGATATAATTCTAAATTTTTTGCCATAAGAAACACCGTAATATAAAGTTTTGTCTCCATAATCATTATTTGCATTCTTATTATTAGTGTTATTACTGCTTATACAATTGTTGTCGCTATTTTCAGTACTCCCTCTTCTATAACCTGCGAAAACATACCTGGAAGTTCTTGAAAAAAAGTTTCTAAACCACATTTCATAATGACCCATCAACTGACTAGTTGAGGTTAGGAGTTGCGAAACTACCTTTCTAATTTTAGATTTAATTTCTCAGTGTCAGGTGAAGTTGCACTTATGTAATTTTGTAAAAGCCTTTGTTTCTTCTCTTTTTCTTCAAAGAAATATATATTTTTCTTGTCAAGAGGTTTTATCACCGCTTCAAATTATTTTTTTGAACTCTTTCTCTGAAATATTAAACACTTTTTGTCTTCACAAATATTTATCTGCTATGCAGGAAATATTGGATGATCGATGAAACTGATAGGTTAAAGATACTGTGTCAGTTAGAATTATGTGATACTGCCATTATGCCATTTCCTTAAATATACGGACAATACATATTGAAATCTATCAACTGTTACTGTTCAATGTCATAATAGGCATCATTTTGTGCGGGTAGAGTTTAGATAAATGCTTGAAAATGTTATATTAAAGTCTTGCTGTTTATTGTCTATCTATTTTTAATTATATTTATATATTATAAAGAGTTATTGAAAAAAAATATTTATATATATCATAGAAAACATATGATAATTGATACACCAATGCAATAATATAAATTATGTGTCCTTTAAAATGGGATAAACTAAGAATGATTGATACTCATAAAAATAAATAATGTAATAATACAGAGTTGGCGCTTTTGCAATGCAAAAGTAACTCAAAATGGTATTGACGGATATATGAAATACACTTTAACAATCAAATAGAATAATAATAATAGTAATAACATGAGATAGAATAATCTTGATGCAGTCTAATGCTGATAGTAATAGTCAAAATAAGGATAGAATGAAAACACTAATAAATAAACTCTAACATGAATATTTCATTGCTAGGTTCAAATGTTATTTACCTTTTATTGAGATATACTAGGAGCTTTGCTTTCATTCTTTATCCTTGGAGTCTTAGATGTCTGTCTTGAATTGCTGTTAGATTTTTGGTTCAAGTTAGACACATTTTTAGAGAGAGTTTGAATCTTTTGCAATTGATGCTTTTGAATAACTTTCTGATGTTGTTTCAATTTATTGATATATTCTCTACGGAATTTTAGAGTGGCCTTTCTTAATTGTTCATATGATTTTGTTCCTAGCATAGTGCCAAATCTGATCACCTGTGTTTGATTTGAAATTTGGTTTAGATGGGATGGGCTCTCTGAAAATTTATTTCCAAATTCATTCAATGGAGAGTCATATTTCCATTTTTCGTATAATCTTGTCAATTCATCGGCTTTGGATTCATATACATCAATATACTCATCAACTTTACTTGTTTCTTCCTCAATTGCATCAAAATCAAAAAATTGATTCATCATTTCGTTTTTCTCATCCTTATTCACATCAATAGAGTTATAATTTGGCTTTCTATCAATGTACTGGATATTATTGCGACCATACCGTCTTCTAAATTTGACTGGGTACTCTCTTGAATGAATCTCGTTATGTGCTTGGAAGGGGTTATATATTTCCACCTTTTTAATGTATGATAAATTATCATTAATTATCCTTTCACCATCTTTGTTGAAAACTTTAATATCTTTTGCGTTTCCTTGGAGATAATTATTAAAATTTGGGACATAGTATGAGTTATCAATGGAAAATTTAGATGACGCAACTGAAGCAAATGGAGCAGTTGTAGAATCTAAATGTTTTGGCAAAGCAATATCAAATACTGGGTTAAATGGATCGTCCGTGAGATTAAAGTATTGGTTACCATCCTCAATTTTCCGTTTCTCCATTCTATCATGGACAAATTTACGTGCACTTTTTTCCTTTTGATTTAATATACTTTCAACATCATCAAGAGCAATATCGGGAATCTTACAAGATGGTAATTTGACGTAAACATGAGTCGCAATTGAGGGCTGTTGTTGCTGTTGTTGTGATTTTTGATCCACTTTCTTTTGAGATGAACTTTGTGCTTTTGATTTCATTTCGGATCTTGAATCAGACGATTGGATTTGTAATTGTTCTAATTGTTGTTTAGTCAATTTTTCACCAGATTTGGCCAATTGTTCTAATTGTTTCTTTGTTAATTTAGTTCTACCATTACGTTTTGTAGTAGTAGTTGTGGTGGTGGCATCAGTTTCAGTAAGATTTGCAGATGATGCTATCTTGTTATTTTTATTATTCTTATCATCTGCATTTTTATTAATGGATACAGATAAAGGCTCATTAATATTGTTCGATTTTGCAGTAGTCGACTGCACAGAAGCAAGTTCTGAATTTTTTCTTAATATGGCTTCAGCTTCCTCTTTTTCAATTTGTTGTCTCCTTTCTACTGTCAAAATATTAGGACGTCTTCTCTTGTGATTAATTAAATCATCATCGTCAGCACTAATATTTAAAGATCTTTTCAAAGTTATAATCTTTAATCTATCATCCAAGATCTTAAATTCACTTTGTAACAATTTATATGCAGTCAGTTCACGCTTAGCTACAAGTAAAGCCATGTTTTTGGCATGTTGTAATTCTCTGTACAATAATTTCAACTTGTGACTATTAATGACATCAATTCTACGTGTTTTTCTTGGATGTCTTACTTCACGTCTACGAAAACAAACGTATGGATCAACCTCTTCTCTTTCACCTGGTTTTTCGAATTTCAATTGTGGGAAAATTTCACCGCCATTTGCATCAATTTTTCTTAATTTCCAATGATCATAGATATCATTCCCATAAACCTCGATCAACTGGTATATTGGTCGCACAGTATCCAATTGTGTTGGATCATATTGTGTTAGAAACTTTTCATCTGTTGAATAATTCAGTTCATGAGCCAATTTTAATTTTAGACCCAGATTAGCAAAATCTAATTTTAATAAAGTTGGTTTCAATTCAGTAAAGGATAGAATTCTCTCTGGATCCATTGATAGAAAAGGTTGTCTTTCTTTGATGGCATGTTCAAAAGCAGCACATAATAATTCAAATTCATCCTCATTTAATGGTTGTTTATCAGAAACAGAATCAGAGTTACTATCCGTGATTTTTTTGTTATAGTTCGTTAAAAATTCATCATCTGTTTCATCCATATTATAACTTATACCACAACAGTCTTCTACAGTAGCAGAAAACTTAATGAAATTTTTTGATTGAACAAATTTCCCATGATAGAAAGAATTGAATTCATCCCAGTTTTGCTGAGTGGCAGGTGTTGGGATATAAGCTTTTTCATTATTCTTTGTCTTATCTTCATCAGTTGTAGTGTCATGCGAGTCCAATGTCCTTTGTTGAGTTAGTATTCTATGTAGGTGGACTTCTTTTTCCTCACTCTTTTCAACACCAGTTTCAATATGATCGACAACATCACGTTGTTGTAACTCATTTTGATCTAAATTTTTCAAATCATTGGGTAAAAAAATCTTCAATTTCTGTTTAACAGAGATTTTTCTATGCCTAGACCTTGTATTTAATACAGTTCCACTGACATTAGGAACCGAGGGACTACTACCTTTATTACTTATACTGGCACTAGTACTAGAGCTATTCGGTACTTCATTTCCCTTCTTATTGTTATTATTATTATCACTTTTATTGCTCCTACTGTTCTTATTATTATTATTACTGGTGCTGACACTGCTCCGTGTTGCCATGGTAATACAGCAATCACCTCACACGACGAAACAAAATCGAAATTACAGGGAAATAAATAAATAAAAAAAAGGAAGCTTGTTCGTTGAAAATGCCAAAGTGACGTGTTTCTTCTACAAATGTATTGTATCAACTGGCAGATGGAAAGATAAACAGGAGGGCAAAAAAAAATACAGAAAAAAAAAAAAAGGAAAATTCAACTGCTGGAGGGGAAGTTAAAAAGTGCCGAGCGTTTGTAAATGGTAAAATATATACACACTGGGCGGTATAGTATAGTATAGTGTTGTGTGTATATGTGTGTATGTATACGTCTGTATATGATGTGTAGTCTATAATTGAACACAACACCAATATCTATTGGTCATGAGAACCTCTGTTTTCAGTAGTCTATCTATGGACGTAGTGTTGTTTGTTCTTCTTAGTCACTTGAAATATCAACCACAGAGAGGCTGGAATATAATAATCCAATCGCGTACTGGAAAGGAGAGTGTTGATGGAGCTCGGGTGGATAAAGATGGATTGGAAGGGGGCAGTCTATTTGTTTGTTTTTGATTTGGTTCCTATCTATCTTGTACGTAGGTGAATATACGTTACGTGTGTAGTATGCCTTGTAAAGGCTCGTCGTTGTTAGTACAACTACGTGTATGGTTGTTATCCTACTGTTTATCCATACTAATTGGCATGGATCAAACCCCGTTGTTGTTGTTGTTGTCGTCGTTGTCGTCGTCGTCGTCATTGTTTACAAAGGGAATGAATGGGTGGCGAAAAAAAAAGAAAAAAAAATTTTTCCCTCTTCCCGCTTCTACCCGAAATCACAACAAAAAAATTTTTGTTCAAAAATGAAGGCGAAAAAAAAACGCGTCACAGTGGGTTCGAATGGCGGTCTAAGTCACGTGCAATATCCAGGTGAGCTGGTGTATGGGTGTTATGAAAGTAGAGATTCTTTAATTTTTTTTTTTTTTTGATTTGATTTGAAATTAGTAAGAGGATTGAAATATAAGATGAGATGAGATGAACTTGAAAAATATGGAAAGTGACAAAGTTTGATCAATTTTTTAAAGTTTTCCCTTATGTCTCACACAATACGCACTTAAAGTATCCACATATTTATGTTACTAGAGCAGAAGGCGTAAAACATTTTAACGGTTCGACATAATTTAATAATAATGGACGATCAAGTAAAATTTTTAATATCTTCAGTGGAGAAAAGTTTAAAGAATCTGCAAAATAAAAAAGGATTCCTGATAGAACAGCAGCTGCAATATAATAATATCCATGACAGATTGAAAACCTTCAAATCTAATAAGGATTCTGATGATATTTCCTTTGAGGATACGAATGAAGATGACAGTGGGAGTGGCAATAGTGAAGGTGTCAAAGGTTTGATACTTGGCGATGTCATTATTTCTTCTAAGAAATGTTATTTAAACTTGGGTTATGAATATTATGTTGAAAAGGATTTTGATGAAGTCTTGGATTTTGTTAATGACAAATTGAGTTTGATGAGTGAGGCTATTGAACAGTTTACTTTAAAGATAAAGGAGGCTGAGACGATTTTACAAAATCTGAAAGATGTATCTGATAATATTAATGAAGATGTAGATAAATTGGATGATTTTGAAGAATTTGATACAGAGTTCCCTACTATGGAAATTAGAGAAGAACTAGATGACGAGGGGAATATTATTAATTCTAGTATAAGACCTACAAATTTAACTAAAAAAGAGCAAATAGATTCTAATAAAATTGAAGAATTAAACGAGGGTGGTGAAGACGAACAGGAGGAGAAGAAGAAGAAGAAGAAGGAAAGAGGAGATGACTTTGAATCGAATTTAAGGGGTAAATTATTAAAAAATAATATTATTAATAACAATAATGAAGATATTTCCGGAGATAGCAATACCCATAAAAATAAAATCGATTCTGATAATATTTATACTTTTGCTGATTTAGTTCAACAAATGGAGGAACAGGATAATCTTGAAGACGGGGAATTAGAAGAAAGTGATATTGATTTTGATTATGATAAAATAGATGATTATATAGGAAACCTGAATATAAGGGAAGATGAGGAGGAAGAGGAGGGTGAAGAGGAAGATTATGAAGATGACAGTTATATGTTTGATGGGCATATGACTATAGTCCCTGGATTATCTGGTCAATCATCTTTTATGGAACAAATTGCTAAATTAAGAGCTCAACGTAATTCTGTCGATAATAAAAGTAATAATAGTAAAGTTGTCAATGACGATGACCTAAATAATGGGGAACAACAATGTAAGAAAGAAAATATTAAACCATTGAAGAAATCAGCTGATACGAAAATTGAAACTAAATCTATTTTAAAAACTGGATCAGATGTAAATAAACATAAAAAATTAATGGAAAATGATAATACGAAAAAAAGACTAAAAAAAGTGTTGGTTTTGCTGCCCAATTAGATATCCATGAAGTGGAAAATTTCAAAGAAGAGACCAAAAGACAAACACATAATTTATTCCCATCTATGCAACAATTAATGTACTCAAATTTAGTTGGAGTTAAAGATGAAGATATGGTAGATGATACAAATAATCCTAATGTTAATGATTTTGACAGTGATCTTTTTGCAAGTATGCTTGGAATTAAAGGGGCGGAAGAAATACATGATAAATACTCTGATATTGTAGAGACAGATAATATTTCAAATGATAACAATGGCACATACCAAAAGAAAGTGACAGCAAAACCAAAACGTATATCTAGATTTAAAAAAGATATCCTTGGGAAAAATTTTAATAAATATAAATCAATCAATCAACATGAAGACAGTAACAGCAATAATGGAAGTGATGAAGTATGTGTTTCAACTGATATTGTGGAAAAAGATATTATTGAAGAAATACCCAAAGGTTCTGATAAAATTTTAGAAAATAAAGTGGTCGAGTGTCGAGTAATTAATGATATCATTGAGAAGGATATTATAGAGAAAAATGTCATTGATGAATCATCTTTCAGTAGTAATATTATTGAAAAAAGTGATATAGGAAGTAATGGTGTTGATACAATTACAAGTAGATCGTTTGTAGAGAATATGGTTGTTGATTCCAAAACGTCAAATAATAAAGCTACAAAACCAAATGAAACTAATAATGAAATTACACAAATATCCAACGAAAATAAGGTTAAGTCATTATTATTTAAAAAAAGATGACCTCATTACAAAGGCCTCGCACTAAACAACAAGTTAAACACTCATTGATTACTTCAGAAATGTTAGATGCATATGAAGAATTAGAGATATCTTCTAATGAACCAAAACAGGAAGAGCCTAAAATAGTAGAACTTTTAGAAGATAAAAATGATAATATTGGTAAAAAAGTTGAAGAATTAATAGAAGATAGGGAAGAAGAGCAGAAAGAGGATGGAATTCGAGAGGTATTTCCAGAGGAAATTAAAAACGCAATCTCACAGATGGGTAAAAGTGAAAATGATGTACACGTTGCTAATGTAGATTATAGTGCATTAAATAATAACCTAGATGATATGGTTAAGGCATATACACTAGGGTTGTATGATGATGATTTAGAAGAACATCCAGGTACTGTATTAGAGAAGATAGAGGATTTTACAAACTATAATAGACAAGTTGAAACTCTGAAAGATGTTATCAAAGATTTTCAAAGAAATAACCCTATGAAACCAGATATAGATGAAGAACTGAAGGACGATAATGATTTTGGTGATTGTAAAATTATGGCAGACAAGATCTGTGAAAGAGATATTCCTGAAGATTACTGTGAGGTTGAGGAGAATTCAGCCAGTATTATAAATGATGATTATGGATTGAATGTTGATAACCTACAAGATGCTGTTAACTTAGAATATCATAAACTAAAGGAGACTTTGTTACCTAAATTACAAGAAGAATCTAGACAGTTCTTTGGTGACGACAATGTACATGCTCATAATAATGGTTCTACATCAGAGATGGAACTTGAACCAATTGATGCGGATGGAAATCCAATCAAGGTCAGTCGTTTTAAGTCTCAAAGAATGAAACTAAATATTTAGTTCTCAACACATTTTGCTTATGTGTTACAGATTAATCCTCTTATTTTTTTACTAATGCGAATTATGTAAAGAATTTATCTTTTAGAAGACATAAAATTGTTATGACAACAAGATATATAATATTGATTAGATGCATTTTACCATTAAAGTAATTTTATTCTGTTTAATAATCAGTTTGATGAGTTCTAAAGTGTTTGATGGTTATAACAATATCGTAATGGTAAATAGTGACGTCATACATTTTCTATTCAATTATAAAGCATTTTTCTTGATAACTGATATAATCTTCTTTGAATATTCTGAAATTCTTAGGTGCCAATCTTCTTCACTGCATGGTTAGTTTCCTTTTATTCTTATCGATTTCCAAAAATGGAAATGTTCCAAAAAAAAAAATAGTTGTGTGTCACTGTGTAATGTCTGATTGTGTAAAAATGACACATATCTATAATTGCTTGAGAAGTTTACATTATTTGGCAATGTCTTGTGCAAACTCTTTTTAACAATTCAAACTGTGTGATTCTATTATCATGAATAATGAAATTGGTGTTCAATAAACACTAGCTTTGATATTTTCTTGGTGCAATATTATGTAATTTTTTAGTTTAGTAAAGATATGAATGTGAATAGTCATTGGTGCTATGATTGAATATTTGGTGAATTTATAATGCAAGTATATTAAAAAATGTGTACTTTAGTAAAGTGATTTGTGAAATTGTGGTAAACACAATTTATAGAAAAAAATTGCCATTGTTGTATACAATTTACATGCTTTCTTATATTTACCTTCATTATTAGTTGATACTGCCCTTCTGCTTATTTCAATTAGAAAACTAGCAAGAATCATACAACATATAATAGAAGTCCTCTACAACATGATCACCCAGAGGTAAACTATATTTAATGCAAATTTATCATGTAAGAAAGAAAAGAAAAGGACCGGTTGTAGTAAATTTTTAATTATCTTTTCATTATATATGTTAGGTACTGTCTTGTTATTCAAGGAACAGCAACAGTAATATGTGTAGATACAATATTGATGAAGATAATATTAGTAGAGAGGATTATGCTAACTGTATATATTTAAATGATACTTCTAGCAATTCTACAGAGTTTGATAATGAGGGGTCCCCCTCAAGTTTTGTATTAGGATTGGAGGAGAGTAATACCGATAACGAGATAGAGTTAAGTTTAGATATTTCAGATAAAATAACTATCGAAACTATAATACATTATTTATCTGAAATATATAAAAACTTAGAGGGATTACTTTCAAATAGTAACGAGACACTATTTGAGCTTACCCCTTATCCACAATTATTTTCTAAACTACGGGAAGATGAATTAATTGGCCAGTTTAAAAATACTTTAAATGCTCTATCTAATTGTATTATTGATACTGAACTTACTAATGTTCCGAAACTATTTGAATGTCAAAATTCAAAACCTCTCATATATGATAGTTACTCTCTGGAAGAGCGTTTAGACAAGTCTGATGTATGTATACCTTCCCTGTTATACCAAGATTCATTACCTAACTTTGGTGTGATACTCATGAAATGGCCTAGATCAATTGAGCATTTATGGGAAGAATACTATAAGATTCCTGCTGAATGGTCAAATGAACACCTAAACGATTATATGGTGAATTTAAGAAAGATGGGATACAGTCCTCATTTAAGGGAGGAAATTTTGAATCGTAACATATCTATTGCTGAATTGGAGACTAAATATGGCTCCTCCTGGAGAAATAAAGATAAAAATTTTTCACGTCAAATTAATAGACGTAAAAAGATATGGAATTTAATTGAAATAGGTTTGAAAGATGGTCTTACTTTAGACGAATGTATCTGGGTATTGGAGAAATATAGTCACGATACAAATAAAAGTTTGAGTTCTTACTATAAAGGTTTTCAGTTCACTTTGTCAGAACTTAAAAATTATATGAGTCTGGAAGGAACTTAATAAGACTTCCTCTTTTTGATAATATTGGCATTTGTGTAAATATATTTTATGCGTATGGTTATGTGGTTGAATCAAAAACATAAGGCATGTACATTTCATCGCTTGAAGGTGAATAAAAAAATGAAAAACTTCTCTTAACACGTTTTTGCATTTTAATATATTATATACTCAATTCATTAGGTTAATATACAAACGTATGAGATTGTCATATTCATATATATATATATATTATATATCTATAAGCTTATACACAAAGTAATTGGTGTTGAATAGATTTCGTAACAATTATAATTTATTCTCTTCTTCTCTATTTCGATCTTAATCATATAAATCTTCATCTAGTCTTGCTGCTGGGTTATTTTCAATGAAATCTAAAGAGACTTTATGACCTAATAATTCTCTGATATTTTGAACCTTATATTTAATCATAGTAGGTCTTTCTAAAGATAAACCCCATCCAAGGACTCTTAAATCTCTTGGAAGGCCCATACTTTCTAACATTTCTGGTCTGAACATACCAGAATTACCGATTTCAACCCACTTGCCTAGACCTTCATGCCATGAGAAGATTTCCATGGATGGTTCAGTGTATGGATTGTATGTTGGTTTGAATCTTAGACCAGTAACACCCATCTTGGCAAAGAATTCTTCCATAAATTTGATTAAATCACCTAAAGTAATGTTGTAGTCAGCTAAGACACCTTCGACTTGATGAAATTCAGCCAAATGGGTGGCATCGACAGCTTCGTTACGGAAAACACGATCAATAGAGAATAATCTAGTTGGTTTTGGATTTTTAGCTAATTGATGTAACATGTTCGCAGAGACAGCAGTAGTATGTGTTCTTAAAACTAATTTTTGACATTCTGCTTCCTTCCAAGTGTAACGGTAACCAATTGAATCAAACTTACCATTTTCATGGACGGCCTTGATGTTTTCCATGTAAGTTTTATCTTCCGGTAAATCTGCAGTAGAAGGATCTTTAATGTAAAAAGTGTCTTGTAAATCACGAGCAGGGTGTTGTTGTGGAACGAAAAGAGTATCAAAATTCCAGAACCCAGTTTCCACGTATCTGTTAGTTGGCATTTCAGTGAAACCCATGGAAAAGAAAATTTGTCTAAATTCTTCTCTAACTTTGTTCAATGGATGCAAGGCACCAGACTGTGGTGGTACACCTTGTGAGTTGAAATTATATGGTTTGAATTTCAAATCCTTGTATGAGTTTGTAGCAATCATATCAGAGGTTAAATCAGTTTCTAACTTTGTCAATTCAAGAGAAAAATCAGGACCCTTCACAACATGGAAATCGGTTTCCTTTCTTGGGGTTACCAATTTTCTTTTCTTTAAATCGTTAATAGTCTTAGCATCTAATTGATTGGCTGGGTTTTGAATAGCAATTAATTGGTCTTTGGTCTCATCAGTCAATTGACAACTTACGTCTCCACTACCAGCAGCAATTTTTTCGGATAAAACTAATTCATTTTCTGGAGTCTTCTTGATCCAGCCATACTTAAAAGCACGAGCTTGGCCTACTTTACCATTCTGTGGACCTAACTGAGCCATAACATCCTTAATTTGTAGTTTACCTAACTTATTAATCAATTCGACTAATTTGATTTCATGAGATCCGTTTTTGACAATATCTTGCCCTTCATTAGTCAAGTCGTAATAGATAGTCTCAGATTTGGTGTAATCTAATTTGGAATGAGCTTTTAGCGAGTTCAAAGCAGATAAAACATCTTGAGATTTAATATCTGGGAAAACAGATAAAGTAGATTTGATTTCATTTAATTCATCTAACTTCTTTAAGAGATCCAGTTGAAATTGGGACATTGTTATGTGACGTTTTAAAGACTGATGTATTGCTTGCTTCTTAAATTATATTAGGAAGTACCAATTATTGAAAACGATGGTTAACAACAGATAACTGTTAACTTAAAAAAAAAACATCCACTAGTGGTCTGAAAGTAGTCATACCAGTCTATATAACCTTCCAAAGCAACAAAATGGAAACAAAAAAAAAGAAATATTTTTCAGCAATTCTTCGAGAAAATTGAGACGAATGAAAAAAATAAAAAAAAAAAAAATTTGTTTCTTTTCTGAGATTTCTCGCAGTTCTCGAAATCAGAATGGTAGATTACCCGGCAGGGGAATTATAAAAAAAAAAAAGTAATTACGCCTATATAATTTTTCAGAATAAGAAACATCTCTCATTATATGTTAATGAACAACACATATTGGATGTTTTGTATAGAGGTTAACATTAAGTGCATGTACATATATATATATATATATATATATATATATACATATAATGTTGATGTCAATAGTAGTGTCCATTAGAATCCATTAAAACGGCCCTATTGTTATATATATATTTCTGTTTGGTTCTTTGTAATTATTTACTTATTCTTTGTTTTTTTCTTGGATTTCTGAAAGTATTAACCGAAGTTGATGATTTAGAAGTATTGGCATTATTTTGACCGTTCAATTTGTCGGGACCCCATTCATTTTTACTATAAAGATCTAATTGTATATTTGCATCTAATAATACTTCTTTTAGTTGGAACCATTTTTGTTGTTCACGTTGAATCTGTCTGTAATCCTTTATCAGATTTTGCTGTATTTTATATAGAATAGAGAGTTGTTCATTTAATGACAGTTGGTCATCCTCATTTCCATCATCATCATCATCACCATCATCACCATCATTTTGTGTATTATTTGACTTGAAAGATTTTTGTAAAAACCTGTTATTCAAGGTATCTATAAATTGGTCATGCATCTTATGTAGACTTGACCTATAGTAGCGCGCCTTGATGGCGTCGATATCTTCATAATTGGGTGAATCCAGCATTGAAATATTACCTGGAGTGTTTCTGATGACGTCGTAATTGATCTTTGATATATCATCTATATTAATGACATGTCTTTTCTTGGGAAACAAACTTGTCTTTGTATTAAGATTGTGTGTGGCGGTATTAGTAGGAGTAGTATTATTAGTGACATCTCTATATTTTTTAAGGTTTTCAATATCTTTTCTATAATTTTTTACTGCCTGGGTAGCGAATTGTAATTGCTTATCATGCTGCAAGAGTTCGTTGTATTCTTTGTCTAGTGATTCTAGTGTATTCATTATTCTTGAACTGTTCTTAGTATACTATCCTCCTTTTCAATTCTTTATATATGAATGTATATGTATGTATATGTATGTGTGTGTGTGTGTTTTATACAAACGTTATCGATATGTCAAATAACTAATTAAACACCAAGGCAGAAATTAAAATAAAACAAAAAAGAAATATCATAGCGGTGTTGAATATTTCATAATCAACTTTTGTTCAATAGTCATAAATTCACTTACTTACTTTTCCCTCCTTCACTTTATTTTTCATTTTTCCTTGTTTAGAACATTAACTTAAGAAAAAAAAAAAAAAAAAAAAAGGAAAAAGTATAGCTACGAAATAATGAACAGATGAAAATATAGTGTTTTTTTTTACTTTTTGAGTCATTCCATATTGAGGGAAAGAAGAAAACAAGTTTCGATCTTTTTTTGCAATGTGGTTTTGTCTGTGCGTTCCCACCTCTTTCTTCCTTTTTTCATTTGATAGATTTCCCTTCCACAAGTCCTCCACGGTATTTTGTCCAACTGATTTGTGTCACCATCCTCTATTGAGAATCTATTTTATTTCGTTTTATTCTATTTTATTTTATTTTATTTTTTTTCTATGGCATTAGAATCCATGCCTTAAAATGTGTGTATAAAAAAAAAACAGAAAATAAAAAAACAGAAAAAAAGAATCAAAACATTCGCTACTTATCAAGGAAAAAGGTCTGGGTTTTCCTACTGGAAAAAAAAGAAAAAGAAACAACGACCATGCACCCATCCACCACGGCATATCGAATGATAAGATCCGGTGCCGCTTCAATGATTGGCCAAAGATATAATAATGGGAAATGTTAGGGTTTGAAGATTGAGACTGTTTTTGTTTTGTTTTGTTTTCTTGAAATTCTTCGGAAGATTTCACGGAGATACTCTATTGTTGCGTCCCTGTGCGAAAAAAAAAAAAAGCAAAAATAAAATACAAAAATAATAAACAAAACAAAACAAAACAAAACCCATTGTTCGAGGGTTGTTTTGTTGTGTCAACAATTACATAATCCCTTTTCTGTTATTCTTGCAGACAATGTCATTTTTGCAAACGACAACAACAACAACAAAACCCACAATTGTTGCATGTCCATTCAAGGAAATTATTAGATAAGATCACAACGGCTGTTTCTTTGTCTGTTGTGTTTTGTGTGTGCAAGGAGTGGTTGTGGATAAGATTAGATAAGATAACTGCAAGATAAACCGCAAGATAAGATCTGCAACTGCCAACCACACATTCTCTTTCTGGCTTTCCCTCCCCTCCCCCTCCCCACTCCTCCCTCCAGTGGACAAAATCTTATATGTTCGATGTAATTTATTTGTTATTATGTTTTTTTTTTTTCATCTGACACAGTTTTTTTTTTTTTCCTTTCTTGTTGTATCAAAATATGAAGACGTAATTTTTTTTTCTCTTTAAACAAATCAAAAAGAAAATGAATATAACAATAATTGTAAAAGTAGAACTAGCACAGTCATTAAGAGAATAATAATAATAGTATTATTTTATTATTATTATTATTATTATTATTATTATTATTATTATTATTATTATTATTATTATTATTATTATTATTATTATTATTATTATTATTATTATTATTATTATTATTATTATTGACTTGTTTTTTTTTCCTCAGTACAGGACTCATTTTTTTTTCCCACTTTGTTTTGTCTTGTTAGTCATATTTTGGCGACACATTTCCGTGGGCTTGTGTATTCTTTCTTTCTCTGTTTACTTCTTTTCTTTTCTTTCTTTCAACCTCTGGCTGGACGTAATATGATGCACATCCACTTTTGTTAAGGCTCATATGGAACTATTTCTATATACATATATATATATATATATATATATATATGTATCCCATGATCGTATTTGTCCATGTCTTGTCTCTCTCATTGTTAGAAAGAGAAAGTTGAAAAACGAATAAATAAATGTATAATATAAGATTAAATAAAAAAAAAAAAAAAGATAAATAATAATAATTAAACCTTATTTTGTTCTTTGCTTTCTTGTACTATTATTATCTTTTTTTTTTAGTTGTCTTATTCTTTCTCTTTCTCTATCTCTCTATATATATATAATTGTCTAGTGAGGTAAAAGTACAGCATATTGTATCAGTATATATTATTTACCCAACTTACAAATATGAGACATTCCGATCAAACTTTGTTATTCGATTCTTTCATGAATGTTCGTCAAGATCAGTCGTCATATGTAAACGATTTAAATATTTTCAACAGCAATAGTAATAATATTATTAATTATAATAATAATACTAATCATAATAATACTCATACCATCAATAACATTAATGTTACTAATACAAAAAATAATAATAATTTGATTAACAGGAACATTGCATCTGTAACAAATTCAAAAATGGATAACTGGTTGAAGGAAGACATAGATATTTTCCAATTATATACTAAAGCTAGACAAAATTTGAGTCACAGCAACAGAATATTAAATCTGACTTGGAGATTGTACAAAATTAGATCCAAACAAAATGGAACAAGTGGTGGTGATAGTGGCAACAACAAAATGTCCTTAAATGATCGATACAAAGTAGAAGATTCGTTTATTTTTCAAGATTCTTCTGTTTTCAACCAGTATGATACTAATTCTGAATATCTTCTTCTAAATCGTCCAAAATTCGACACTATTAATTACAATAATGGTTACTCAGATGACAACAACAAAAATATCAGCAACAACAACAACAACACTTTGTTCAATAATATTCATGCAATGAATAATACAAATTCAAATTATTTTATAGACAATGATAATTTCACCACTAGAGATAACGAGTTCGATATGTTTATTGAGGACCCACCTTCCTCAATACATGAATCGTTAGTGACGCCATTGCCTATGGACATTCCGCAATCTTTACCCAACCATATGCTTCACTATCCCAGTAGTTTCAATCAAGACCATATGTCTTCCTCCTTCATCTTTCATCACATGACACCGTCAAGCCTGACTCCAACCCCAATTACCAGTTTTGCTCCAACTCCTTCGGCTCCCTTGACTTCGACCACAACAACAGTAGTGTTTAACGATTCTACAACATTAAGAAACGAGGAAGCAGTCTCGGTTTCTTTACCTAAGATGAACGATATATTAAAACAAAAGAGATCTGGAGCAACGGCCACTCCAACAACGAAAAGAAGGATAACGGCCCGCAACAATAACGGTATCAATAATGGTAACTCTTCTTCTACACCGACTAAATGTTCTAATTGCGGGACACATAATACTCCACTTTGGAGAAAGGATCCTCAAGGTAACTCTCTATGTAATGCATGTGGGCTATTTTTGAAGCTACATGGGGTGATGAGACCATTATCTTTAAAGACTGATACAATTAAGAAGAGACAGCGTAATACAAATTCTAATAATGCAAATAACACAAATAGCACAAAGAAGAATTATAACGTGAAAAAAGTAGTAAGTAAAGATAAAATCAATTTAGATTGGTTGAATCTCAATCTATAATATTAGAAATGGTAATACATAATTATACATGTGTTATTTTTGTATTTTACTTTTTTTTGTTTTTTTTTTCTATAGCCATATATTATATTTCATTAAGACATAAATTTATTCATAGATATATTTTATCTTTTTACCAATCGATCTGAATCTGCAAGGCCCATAGCTTAGAAAGAAATGGCTTTCAGTTAGTAGGGATTAGATTATTCTTATATAATTTCAAACAAAAAAATATATATATATATATATATATATATAATCAAAAGGAAAAAATAAAAAAAAATAAAAAACAGATTGAAATAAAAATACAATCGAAAAGAGAGAGCAACAGGTCATAACGCAAATATCTAAAAAAAGTTCAAGACTACCTGAAAAGATCAAGTGTCTAATACTGTGTTTTTATTGTTTTTGACAGAAGAGAACTTCATAAGTTTAAGAAGGATAAGAAGAAGGAGAGACGTTTCAAAATGGTTTCAACCCCAGAATTAAAGAAATATATGGATAAGAAAGTTATGTTGACAATAAATGCTAAAAGAAAAATTGCAGGTGTATTAAAAGGTTACGATATATTTTTGAATGTTGTTCTCGACGATGCCATTGAAATTATACAACCAAACGATAACCAAAGCTCACCCATCCATAACAATTTAGGCCAACAGACTGTAGTAAGAGGGAATTCTATTATAGCAATGGAACCATTAGATACAGTAATATAAAGTTGTGTAAAAATAAAAATAAAAATAAAAAATAGAGAGTATACTTATATATGAGATTATGTAAGAACACTTAAAAATAAAGGAAAAAAAAATAAAAGGTAAGTATGAATTATTTTCTAATTTGCATCTCAATACCGTGTTGATGGAAATCACATTTTTGGTAGAATCCAACGTTTTTTTCTTCACAATCCAGGATTACTTTGTAACAACCATTGTTTAAACCATATTGTGATAAGTGATTGATTAATTTCTTACCTAGTTTCTTGCCTTGGAATTTACCATTCACAGCGATATCTTCGATATGGCCAGTTAATGCACCACCATGGATTAACTTTTGTTCGATAAAGATAGTCCCTACAGCAGCTACTTCACCCGTTTCTTCACCATTGTCATTGACAGGAACTATTACAAAACAGTTGTACACAGGAGTATCACGTCCAGGAAGCTTATATGTGGACCAGTACTCTAACACCTTATTAAACTTTTCTTGACTTAATGGTTCTACTTCAGTTAAGAATTCTAAAGCTTCTTTGACCTGTTGGAAATCCGTAATTGTAATTCGTCTTATTTTAAGATCATCCTGGTTCATTGACATTTTATATAATCTCTTTTGAAAAAGTTGTCGATATTGCCCCCTGCGTCTATTAGTCTCGAGTAGTTCCACCTATATTTTCTTCATTACCTCCTTATATTTAATGTAGTTAAAGAAGCGAATAAAAACCACGGTAAGTTACCCTCAAGTTAGAAAAAATATTACAACTAAAAAAGGCTAGGAAAAAATAACAAGTAGATAACCCCATACACTGGGAGTTAAGACAAAGTGGACCAAGACTGCTAGTAGAGAATGATAATACTGTTCAGAAAATGAACGAGATGTAGATTGTGGTGTAACTCTACTCCTCTTTATGACTATCCGTCTCTGTACGTGTTGCAGCACTCGAATCATTATGTTTAAATACTTCTGAACAAAAGATGGTGCTTGTCATAATCTTCTATTATTAATATAAAAAATCGAAAAGTATGCTATGTTACAGAATTTTCGTGTAGGGTACTGCTCTAATTCATTTTGAGAAAACATGTTTTGAAACGTGCTGTTTTCTAAGAAGAGCTCATTTGTGACGTATGAACTTGTGAGGTCTAACGGTATCTTGAAAGGATTACTCTAAGAGGGACTAGACAATGTTATAGACAGATGGATAAGAAATAAAATATATAATTAATACATTGTCTGATTGCTTTAGTTATTTTTCTTATATATATTTTAACCTAATAACTAGTTATATCTCTTTCGCTTTAGTATCTTGAGATCAACTTGTGCTGTTGAATTAAGGTATATTAGACTGTGTAGTAAACGAAAATTAGAATACAGTTCGATTTAAGCGCACTAAAGGATGAATTAATTCTCCAAAAAAAAGATGTTTTTAATATTATTATTACGAAAAACATTGTAAAAGGATGGTAAGGGAATATAGTTAATATCGAGGCAATGTGGTTTCTGTAATTATATAGCTTTTTACTTAATATTTTGTGACATATAGTGTCCTGATGTCACAGTAGACGATCTTTACAAACTCTTTAGTTGACGGTGACGTTCTTGTTTTACATATATACATTTATCCTCACTACTTCTTATATACAGTAGTATGGTTTATGTATCCATATATAGAGGACACAACCAAGTATAATTTATCATATTTTACATTCTAAGAAGAGTATATCTCTTGTAGTAGATCTTCATCTATTACAATTACACTCACTTCGTATTGCGTGATATTATACGTTATGCAATGATTAAAAAATTTTCAAAAAAAACAACAGCCCTGTAGGGGGCTCGAACCCCTAACCTTATGATTAAGAGTCATACGCGCTACCGATTGCGCCAACAAGGCTTTGCTTGACGGTTCGGTTAAAAAACTAACTCTTTTTGTTATGCTAAACTGATCATGTGTACGCATTTTCAGGACTCTAGTTTACACTGATTTTGTATAAGTTTGTATTATTATACTTAAACAAAATATTATTCTGTTAGGATTTGTCACTTTAAATACAGTAAATTTTGCATGTAAAGTTATTTGTCATCAGATCACGTGATCACACCCATACACCCCTCATAAACCAGGTTTTGCTTGAATAAATTTCATCGAAGCAATTTAAAAATAAATTATTCTTTTCTTTGTCGAGTAAAATGATCTCATGAAAACTGCATGAAGGAGATATTTATATAGTGGAGTCGTGCATTCACATATATTATCCCTCTCCAACACTGTATATATATTATAATATTCAGGGATTATTAACGGAATCTTGGATTGTTTTACATGACATATAGAGCAATTACGTCTAGAACAATAGAAAAAGTGGCTTGTGTTCTATTGTTCTTTATCCATTTTTCAAGTTTATTGAGACTTCGAAATTTTGGAAATGAAAAATGGCAAAGAAAAAAACGGAAAAGAAATGGAAATTGTGATTTTGAGTAAACAAAAAAAAATTTGGCAAAAAAAAATAAAAAGTAACTTGCATTGAAATTTCAAATTGTGAATGATATTTGTCTTTAATTACCTACATTAATTGTTATTTTCAACTGGAGATAGGTTCTTACTTGCTTACTTACTTACTATCTCTGTTGTAGCTATCTTAAGTGCCTCACTTAGTCTATTCGGGAAGGGGTCAATACACCTGCTCATTTGCCTTCAAGGATATCGCTTCTGTTTAATCTCTTTCTAGTTTCGTTATATATACAGATATAGTGTTTCATTAGTATTGTTTTTCATTTAAAATCTTAAACTAATATTACATCGTGATACACTTAATATAAATAATCATCACCAAGTATCCACTCCTACAATGAGTGATAATCCATTTGCAAGTTTTTTCAACAATGGAGGGCAGGGAACAGAATTTTCTGAAGATAATATAGAGTTATTAAATGCTACTAGTGAAGCTTTATCAAAACCCAATGCATCTTTGGAATATTGTACATTATCGATTCAAGAGACTATTCAGAAACTGGACACTGATCTACAGAATGGGTTGTCCTCAATGAATGAGGTGGAACGTAGAAGGGCGATACATGGTGCCAATGAAGTCACTTCCGAATCAGATGAAAGTTTATTCAAGAAGTTTTTAGAAACATTTGTCGAAGATAGATTAATCCTACTGTTAATTGGATCAGCTGTCGTTTCTGCAATTATGGGTAATTTTGACGACGCAGTAAGTATTACTTTGGCAGTTGTGATTGTTGTGACAGTTGGCTTTGTTCAAGAATATAAATCAGAAAAATCTCTAGAAGCTTTAAATAAATTGGTTCCAGAGGAGTGTCATTTAGTTAGGTTTGGTAAGGAAGCAAAGACCTTAGCATCGACTTTAGTTCCAGGGGATCTAGTTCATTTTAGAATTGGTGATAGAATCCCTGCTGATCTAAGATTGGTTGAAACTTATGAGTTATCAATTGATGAATCCAGCTTAACAGGTGAAACAGAACCAGTACACAAATCCGCCAAACATGTTTCAGCTGAATCCTACCCTGGTTCTATTATTCCAATTGCTGATAGAACATGTATTGCATACATGGGGACTCTAGTTAAAGAGGGGCATGGTAAAGGTATCGTTGTTGGAACAGGTAAAAATACATCCTTTGGTGCAGTTTTTGAGATGATGAATAATATCGAAAAACCAAAGACTCCATTACAACATTCTATGGATAAATTAGGTAAAGATTTGTCTCTTTGTAGTTTTGTGATTATTGGGTTCATATGTTTGATCGGTATTCTGCAAGGCCGTTCTTGGTTAGAAATGTTCCAAATTTCAGTTTCTTTAGCTGTGGCTGCTATTCCTGAAGGTCTACCTATTATTGTCACTGTTACATTAGCTCTTGGCGTGTTAAGAATGGCTAGAAGAAAGGCCATTGTTAGGAGACTGCCAAGTGTGGAGACTCTGGGTTCTGTGAATGTAATTTGTTCAGATAAGACAGGTACTTTAACATCCAACCATATGACTGCTTCCAAAATGTGGTGTCTAGGTAGTATGTCCAATAAAGCTAATATGCTAAATATTATTAAAAATAAGAATTCTTTGAAAAATTATCTAACAGAGGATGTCAAGAATACATTAGTTATTGGTAATTTGTGCAATAATGCAGTATTTTCTAATGAGCATATGAAATACCTAGGTAATCCAACCGATATTGCACTTTTGGAACAATTACAAACATTTGGAATGAGGGACATTAGAAACACGATGACAAAGTTAAATGAGATTCCATTTAATTCGAAGAGGAAATTCATGGCTACAAAAATGAGGGATAATACCGGGAAAGTCACAATTTATGTTAAAGGTGCATTTGAAAAGATATTAGAGCGTTCTAATATGTATGTTAAAGAGAACGGTAAATTTGAAAAGTTAACTGAGGAAGATAGAAAAAATATATTGGATTGTGCTAATGCATTGGCTTCTGAAGGTTTACGTGTCCTAGCATTTGCTCAATTGACTTTAAAAGATGAGAATAAAGAAGAAAAATTGACCGAAGAAATAATTTCTAATTTAGTGTTCAGTGGATTGATTGGTATGCAAGATCCCCCAAGACCCACTGTAAAGCTAGCTATCGAACAATTATTACAAGGTGGTGTTCATGTCATTATGATTACCGGTGATTCTGTTAATACGGCAGTTAATATTGCAAGACAAATTGGTATACCTGTTATTGATCCAAAATCATCTGTTATGTCCGGTGCAGAGTTAGATGAGATGACAGATGACCAATTAGCTAATGTTATAGATCATGTAAATGTTTTTGCTCGGGCTACACCAGAACACAAATTGAACATTGTTCGTGCTTTAAGAAAAAGAGGTGATATAGTCGCTATGACTGGTGATGGTGTCAATGACGCCCCAGCTTTAAAATTGGCTGATATTGGTGTTTCTATGGGTAAAATGGGTACGGATGTTGCTAAAGAGGCCTCTGATATGGTGTTAACAGATGATGATTTTAGTACTATATTGACGGCCATTGAAGAAGGTAAAGGTATCTTTAACAATATTCAGAATTTCTTAACTTTCCAATTATCCACATCTGTGGCTGCTTTATCTTTGATTGCATTATCTACAACGTTTAATCTACCGAACCCATTGAATGCAATGCAAATTCTTTGGATTAATATATTGATGGATGGTCCACCAGCACAATCTCTTGGTGTAGAACCAGTCGATCATGAAGTAATGAAAAAACCTCCAAGAAAGCGTTCAGAAAAGATTTTAACCACTACTGTTTTAAGAAGATTAATTGGTACGGCAGTATGCATAATCCTTGGTACAACGTATGTTTTCGTTAAAGAAATGGCAGAAGACGGTAAAGTAACTGCAAGAGATACTACAATGACTTTTACATGTTTTGTATTTTTTGATATGTTTAATGCGTTAGCATGTAGACACACTACTAAATCCATTTTTGAAATTGGTTTTTTCACTAATAAGATGTTCAATCTAGCGGTTGGGTTGTCTTTGTTAGGTCAAATGTGTGCTATTTATATTCCATTTTTCCAAAATGTCTTTAAAACTGAAGCATTAAGTTTAATGGATTTGTTATTTTTATTGGCAATCAGTAGTTCTGTTTTTATTTTTGATGAATTGAGAAAATATCACTACAGAAAACAAGCTGAGTCATATTACTATTCTGCCGTTTAGAATAACAAGTATGGAAAGAAATTATCTCTCTATTACTTCTATGTTTATACTATTTTGTAATTTACATCCCTCATATACATATAAAATCGAATATAAAAAGAACCTAATTATATATATACTTTAATAAGAAATGATACATTTACAATCATTGGTGATTTATAAGAATTATATATATATATATATACTATGCTAAAATGGTAAACAATGTCCCCCCGCAGCTTTTTCTAGTCTATTCATTATTGCAAGCCCTTGATTATCTTCATTAACTCCTTCTACAATGATTAAATCCACGTTATCTTCTTCATCTACTTGTCTTAATGCAGAAAATAGGTTTGCTTGGATCTCTTCACCTTTGGTACCTAGACTTTTTATAATAAATTGATGTGATTGAATAAGATCATTTGAAAACAAATCAGATTGATTGGTTATCATGTCTAACTGTTTAGTAGTCAAAATTGCAATTTTTTTGTAACTCTTACAGTGATCTTTAATTATTTTTTCTAATAAGGTAACTTTGTCAGTGTTATTATTAAATGTCGATGTAGGTATTAGCAATATAACACTTGCAGATGGTGAATAATGTTTATATTTCATTCCTGGGGTTCTAACTTGTTCATTTTTCTTTACACGTGTCTCCACTTGACAATTTAACCATTCATCGCCACCTAAAGATACAATATTTTCATAGGTTAGGCCACCCGGCCTTAATAATTTAGGAGGGTTACATAAGCCATCAATAACAGTAGATTCCACACCAACAGAACATGATCCTCCATCTAGAATTAAAGGTATTTTCCCGCATAAATCATGCCATACATGCTGAGCTGTTGTTGGAGAGGGTCTTGTTGAAGCATTGGCAGAGGGTGCGGCAATTGGGGTATCACTAATTGCAATCAAAGCTCTTGCTACAGGATCAGAAGGCATCCTTACTGCAAAAGTTGGTTGATTCACAGTAGTCAATCTAGATAATGAGGAGAGTTCGGGGACATGAAGTAGGATAGTCAATGGACCTGGCCATAATTTCTGTATTAAACTATGGTATATCTTAGGGATATTTCTCAATGGATCTATATTGGGACCGTTTCTATAGTCGTTAAATATCTTTCTATTCAATTGATCAATGGAAGATATATGTGAAATTAACGGGTTATCATTTGGCCTGTTCTTAGCTTTATAAATATTACTCACAGAATTATCATTTAATGAGGAACCACCTAACCCATAAACGGTTTCTGTAGGAAAGGCTACGTTGTTATCTGTACTTTTAATAATTTTGGCAGCTTCAATGATAGCATCCTCTGTAGTTTTATCACTGATTTTAGGTAATGATCCATCCAACCATGAATTTTCTGAAAATTCAATTAATTTTGGATTCACTTTCAGTATTTTTGTATGCATTAATCGTTTTATTAACCTTATTACCATATAAATTCAAAAGTATAAGGGATAAAAAAAATAAAATAAAATAAAAAGGAATAAAAAGTTGGTATATTAGATATTACTATAATTAACTTGTTATTTACTCAATTTTATTCCATTCAAAAGACAAATATCCAAGTTTTACAACATTTGTTTTTACCTTTTACCTCTCGAGAGTGCACAATTGTAGCATATGTATCTATCCTTTCACTGTGGCATCGCAGAAATTTGACCAAATTTAAATTTTTCCAGAAATAAAAATGAAAAAAAAAAAAAAAAATTACTGGGAAAAATGCGCCCGTTCGATCTTTGGGCGGCTCATAATATGTAATATCTCATTCCATACGGTCAAGAAGGAGGAAATAAAAAGAAAATTGAAGAGCCTTCGAGAGAAATCAAACCAAAGGAAAGGAAAGAATCGCTTCTCTAAGACAAAACGTATTATTAATAAAACCTACATTAAGAGACACAAATTACACACTTCCACTGAATTTGTATCAGTTGCTAAACTGTGAATATGCGAAGAAGATCACAATTGATAAATAAAAAAAAAAATAGAAGATTATTATTAGATACAGTATTAACAGAACGATGTCTACATATGTAAATGATGGGCTAGATGGTGTTGATGATTTTACAATCCCTCATGACGAGGAAGGTGTGTTAGAGAATCCATTTGATCCCACGTACTCAACTAATAATCAAATATCTAGTACTAATGATACTACCACGGCTAACATGAATGATTTAAAACCAGGATTATTGAACTATTATAGTCAGTACTTTCGTTCCACAGAGTTTCTCCCAAGGGTCAGATCAACGATATTAAATAAACCTTTGAATGAAATGGAGGATCTATATGGGTTCACATGGTTAGTTATGTCTTGTGCATTAATGAAGATGATCACCAAGACATTCTTTGAATTAGTATCTGTACAATTAATCCAGGGGATCCAAATGAAACAGGACTCGAATAAGAATATTGATTTAATGTTTCATACCTTGTGGATATTTATATTATTTGATATGTTAGGATCCTTCATTATATCATATAGGTTGAGTCCAAGTGGGACCACAAAATATGTGTCTATTTTGAGTGTTATAGGATACAGCGATGTCAATTGGTTAATATTATTCCCTGTAGTGGATTTCATTGATTATCTTTTACCTGAAGGTACAAGTTTTATAGTAAGAAATGGTATAACGCTATCATTATTTATACTAGTTTTATTAAAAATTATTCATTTCCTTGGGATACAAAGTTTATGGACACTAGATTTCACTAATAAGATTATTATGGCAGTGATTCAAATTTTGAAAATGTTAATAATTAAATTAATTCTATAAAAACATAATATAAATAAATCGTAAAGAGCACGAGAGGTACAAAAAAATACATAACAGTCTATATATTATTGTTCTATATACACTTGTATATTTGTAATATTTTGTCACTTTGTATGTGTGACTAGCATGTGAATATGTTTATTATTGAAGTGGTATCAATTGGAAACCTGCATTTTGGTAATCATTAATAGTTAAGTCGTAAATTGGCATATTTTTATGTGTGGAAGGGTTAAAAGAGCAAGAGGAGGATGCTTGTGATGTCATATGAACTTTGATTTTATTGAATTGGTTTATATCCGGACGTGAAAACCCTCGAGCAAACTTGCATGACATTGGACCAGACTCGGAATTTTTATATTTCCTCTTGTTGCATGAGGTACAAGATTGGAAAATTATTAATTTATCTAAGTGTTTAACAACGACTTGATATTCTGGTTCTTGAGTGGTCTTGGAGTTATTATCACTTGTAGTGGAAGGTGGAGAAGGTGAAGGCGAAGAGGAAGAGGAAGAGGGAAACGCAGAGTCATTAGATTTATTGCTGGATTTTGGTATTGGTATATTACAAATGGTGTAAGGTAATTTAACACCGAACAGGTGACTCCAGTTTTTATTGAACATTTCGATATCCTGGTCTGTTAAAGTATAATGCAGGTGTTCATTAAACATCCCTACGATTCTTGAATCCCTTAAGATAATTTCAATAGATGCGTTACACTTAATTTTCTTGAGACGGCATTTATCGCAACTGGGGCCGATCCTTTGACGTTTCTTTGAGGACGCACCTTGTTCTGCCAGTTTTTTATAATATTTCGAAGGATACAGCTGTCCCTCAGTAGTTGTTGGGACATCAATATTAGAATTAGTATTATTGATAGAATAAGAATTGTTGGTATATATGGACGTTGATGGAGTACCTGGCTTAGTTGGTGGTGGGGTAAGGATATCGACATTAGATATTATTTTAGTTTTTTTCTTTCTCCTTTTGGTGGTAGCGACAGGTGTGATACTACCAGTCAAAGAGGAAGAGGAAGAGGAAGAGGAAGAAGAGGTTGTTGCAGTATTATTGAAATCGGTAGATTGGTTTATGATAGAATCTTCATTGGTTACAGACAACCTCGGTATAATAGTAGCCAACCTAGCTAAACTATCCAACGGATTATTAGAAATAATTGCATCATCAGTCTGAACGTTATCTGCAAGTAGATCGACATTCGTTACAGTTGTGTTAACAACAGACGATGGTATATTATCATAACTTATAGTAGTGGTAGTCGGGTCAATAGAGTTATTGTTATAACTATACGATGACGATAAAGAAGGTAACAATAACGGTGGTCTACTACTATCTCTATTATCTAGTAAAAAACTTGTTCTCATTGATATAGTATGTTAAATATTAGATCAAAGCATAATATGTTTAATAAGGGTATTAAATCAGAGTGATATGAAAAGGAAAGGAAAGGAAAGAAGGGGAAAAAAATGCAAATAGAATGTGAGTGAATGTGAATAGATATGCAAAGATCAGCGAAGAACAAAAACAGGCGGAAGGGGAAATAAGTTTCTATAATATTGATACAAATTTATTCTGAAAAACAAATATATATATATATATATATATATATATATATAATGGAGAATAACACACAACTCTTCTTCTTTGTCTTGAAGTTATTTAATGATGATGGGTTTGATAGATTATAAGAGAAGGTTAAATAAAAAAAAAAAAAAAGAAAGAGAGAGATACAAAGATATGAACGTAAAAAGACAGAACTAAGAAATCTAGTAGCCACTTATGTTAGTAGATACATGTACGTATATATATATATAATCAGGTGGGGCAGGTAGAGAAAAACATTAGATCCTTCGAGGAAATAAAGAGAAAAAAATTTTGGATTGTGCGATGTCGATTTACAGTTTTTTTTTTCCCACTTTATTCAACCTCGAAAGATCGGAATAATCATGAACCGAAAAGAAAAACAGAAAGAACCAAAAAAAGAAAAAAGCAAAGAAAAAAAGAAAAAAAGAAAAAGACCGATTTATTTTGTTTTTGCTTTGTTTTTTTTCTTTTCTTTCTGTCTTCATGTCACTCTTTTTTTTTTTTTTGGTTGGTCAACAAGACAAAAAGAAAAGTGGTGTGGGGGGGGGAAGTGGTAATTAAAACCAGTGACAGCAAACACAGAGAGTGAGACAAGATATTACGTATACACGTTTTATTGTGGACTAACAGAGATAAGAGACCCATCATACACTCACTCACTCACTCACACGCCCTGTCCTTCTCCCCCCTCCCTCTCTCTTTCTCTCTCTCTCTCTCTCTCCCTCGAGGTTACGGTGTGTAGATGTAGATTTTCCCGTTGACTTGTTTGTTTCTTCCAAGTGCTTCAAGAAATTGTGTGGCTTTTTCTTGCAGCCCCCCCCCCCGGAGTTTGTCGAGATTTGGCAGCAGAAGAACAAAAAGAAACAAAACAAAAAAACCCAGAGATGTTTGTGTCGCTGACGGGAGGTGTATGGGTGGTGTGCCTGGCAGACTCCGCCGTTTTTGTTCTTTTTCTTTTTCTTTTTCTTTTGTTGGTGGTCGAGGTTTTTTGGGCAGAAGAAGTGAGTGAGAGTGTGAATAAAAGAAGAGGGAGGAATAAAGGAAGAGGGAACAAGACAGGCAGAGATTGACCACACATACAACTGTCCTCTGTCTCTGTCTCTGTCTCTCTCTCTCTCTCCTATCACCCCCAAGATATAACAGAATATCTATGTCTTGTGCCCTTACATATCCTACATCATACTCTATGTATAGGACTTGTCTCCCCCTCCCCCTCCCCCTCCCCCCACTTGTTCTAAATATATATATATATGTATGTGTGTATTTGATCCTAGATCATCCTCTTCTTCATAGGAAGCAGATCCAACACAAGCAAGCTATGAGAATAGTCCAGTATTTTTGTTTGTGTTTGTGTTTGTGTTTGTGTTTGTGTCTATTTGAGTGCCAGTGTGTTCTGCGTTTCACGTCAATCTGTAAATAAAGAAACACGAAAAAAAAAAAAACAAACCTCAAAAATCTTTCTTTCTTTCTGTGTGTGTTTGTGTGTGTGGAAAAAATAATGTATATCTCTTTTGAGATCAAGGAATAAAATAATATATGTTAAGAAAAGCCATTTATTTGTATGAAACAGTAATGCTATTTATTACCACGAATACAAACAAGAGAGTATTTAGATAACCATTACAAGTCTAACCTGAACCCCCCCCCCCGCCCAGTCCCTATAGAGCAACGTATACACATACAAGATGGCCAGGAAATTACCAGATAGACCGCCAAATGGAATAGGTTGTGGTCAGAGACCAAGAAGAGTGCCAAAACAACTCGATCCCAATAAGTCCTACAATATCTTGTCCAAACCATTCAAAGTCCCATACAAAATAAACAAAGTGGCTAATTCACACTATTATTTAAGGAAAAGATCTGCAACTGTATCCTATAAAGAATATTCAGAGGATAGTACTAGTAATAATAATAGCACAAATGATCAGGATTATTATTGTATCGATAAACCTTCTGTCTATTTGAACAAGGCAAAAAAGAGAGTGGACGCATTATCCTCTGTACGATTGTTGAACGACCCTTCGAGGATAACTAATATTGAAAAAATGTTGAAACGATCTTTTACTGTTCCTATCCATGGTTATATACAAAGGCATTCCCTATCGTTAACTTTAGGTACAAAGAATAAAATCATATCGGAACCAAGACCTTTACATGATCCAACCGATGAGTTTGCAATCGTCTTGTATGACCCTTCTGTTGATGGTGATATGGTAACAGATCATGAAGATTTCAATATTGAACAACAGCAACAACAACATTCGAAAAATAAGGATTCAGTTGTCTCTTCATCTTCACAACTTTCTAATACACAAACGAAAAAACATTTTATTCATCCGAAATTTATGTCTAATGGACTCAGAAATAAACCATTAACTGAATTATTGGCTTCTTCTTCTTCTTCTTCTTCAACACATAAAAAATTCCCTAATGTACCAGTTGTTATTGATCCTAGAATAGCAAAGATTCTTAGACCACATCAAGTAGAAGGTGTTAAGTTCTTATACAGGTGTGTGACTGGTTTGGCTATGAAAGATTATTTGGAACAAGAGAATTTGTTGAAATCTATTGATTCCGATGAGACATCAGATACTGAGCAAGGTTTTGAGATTGAAAAAAATACGAAAGAACAAGAGCCAACCATGGACAAAAAAGACACATCTTCCAAGTCTGCTCCTAAGAAGCCTTCGAATTCATACGGTTGCATCATGGCAGATGAAATGGGTCTGGGTAAGACCTTGCAATGTATAACACTGATGTGGACTCTTTTGAAACAAGGTCCACAAGGCAAAAGTATGATCGATAAATGTATCATTGTATGTCCCTCCTCTTTAGTCAACAATTGGGCTAATGAATTAGTCAAATGGTTGGGTCCAGGTACAATCTCCCCGCTTGCAATAGACGGGAAAAAATCATCGCTCTCTTTAATGGGAAATGATTCTGTGGCTCAGGCAATTAATCAATGGGGGAAAGCAAGAGGTAGAAACATCGTTAAACCTGTGTTGATCATATCTTACGAGACTCTGCGTAGAAACGTTCAAGAATTGAATAATTGTCCCGTTGGTTTACTGCTGGCCGATGAAGGTCATAGATTGAAAAATTGTGATTCCTTAACGTACACTGCGTTAAATAATATCAATTGTTCCAGAAGAATTATCTTGTCAGGTACACCGATACAAAACGATTTAACCGAATATTTTGCACTATTAAATTTTGCTAACCCTGGATTATTAGGTACAAGGTTGCAATTTAGGAAAAATTTCGAGGTTCCAATCTTGTTGAGTAGAGATGCATATGCCACTGATAAAGAGATCGAACATGGTAAGCAACAATTGATCAAATTGTCTGAGATTGTATCGAAATTTATTATTAGGCGTACTAATGACATCCTATCTAAGTATTTACCTTGTAAATATGAACACGTCATATTTGTAAATTTAAAACCAATACAATTGAAATTATATTCAAAATTGTTGTCATCGAGAGATATGAAAAAAATGATTAAAATGAATGAGCAAAGCACCGCCCTCGATGATGCAAGTGCCAGTAATAGTAGCAGTAGTGGTAGTAACGGGACGGGTAATACCCCACTTAGAGCTATTGGTACTTTAAAGAAACTATGTAATCATCCAAACCTATTGGATTGGGAAAAAGAATTAGGTGTAGATAATATTCCAGATGAATTATTTGAGTCAAATGGCAGTAACCGTAGAAATGTTAACACAGAATGGTCAGGAAAATTTTCTATCCTTGATCGATTTTTGCATAAGATTCACGCAGAATCAGACGATAAGATTGTCATTATATCAAATTACACACAGACTTTGGATCTGATTGAGAAAATGTGTAGATATAAGAGATATGGTGTTGTTAGGTTGGATGGGACAATGACAATTAATAAAAGACAGAAATTGGTGGATCGATTTAATAATCCAGAGGGTCAAGAATTTATCTTTTTATTAAGTTCAAAGGCAGGTGGTTGTGGTATTAATTTAATTGGTGCTAATAGATTGATTTTAATGGATCCTGATTGGAATCCTGCTGCAGATCAACAAGCATTGGCTCGTGTTTGGAGAGATGGACAAAAGAAAGACTGTTTTATTTACAGATTTATTACGACTGGTTCAATCGAGGAAAAAATTTATCAAAGACAATCTATGAAAATGAGTTTAAGTTCATGTGTGGTAGATTCTAAGGATGATGTGGAACGGTTGTTTAGTGCTGATGATTTAAGACAATTATTTCTCTTCAATAAAGATACCAACTGTGAAACACATGAGACTTTCCATTGCAAAAGATGTACCCCAAGGGGGAAACAAAAGATTAGATCAAATACAATGTTATATGGTGATGCTACAACATGGAATCATATTGATCACGATTCTTTACAAAAGACTAACGATCATCTATTACAAAATGAGTATCAGTATAATGATATCAGTTATGCATTTCAATATATCTCTCATTGATTCAAATACTTCTTCATCTTCTTCTTTAATGCTGTTTTTTTAAACCCAACTCTTTTTTTTTAGTGCATCAATCGTTCTTAACCTTGTTTCTATATAAGTAGATAGGCGAATAGATATTAAAAAAAAAAAAGTAAACATATAAAGGTATGGCGTTTTTGTGGTTTTTTCGTAGTTCTGTGTCTTCGTATTTTCCACTATTCAACCTTCTCTATTTATATATGTTTTTTCCTGACAGACCTTATTGGTGTTTAATAAGATAAAATGTCAATGAAAAATGAAAAACATCTTAAAATCTGAGATAAAGGAGCAAGTAGAAATGACGGGGCTAAAAAACAAAACTTTTTTAGTAGCAATTGATACTTTTGGAAGTAACACAGAGCAGGCTACTTTGTTCATATTCACTTTGCTGTGTTCTTCTTTCTTTTTTCATATTTTCTGTGGATTGTTTCAATGGACGAATTTTTAGCTAAGGCCGGCTCTCAAGCAGTTTCTTTTGCTATCAAATCAGGAATATCAATTGCATCATCTTATGCTATTAAAAGTATTGGTAAATTTATTTCGCAGATCCCACAAGAAGATGCAACTAAGTTAGAAATATTACGGTCCCAATTGGAAACTAGAATAGAAATCATCTCATTTGCGTTAGATTTAATAAAATTAGTGGCATCTAAAGGTAATACAAATCTCGAATATACGTTAAACTTGACAAAGGGGTTAAGAAGAGACATCGATGAATTCGATAATAAAGTTAATGAATTGTTTAAAGATATTCAGGAAAATTCTACAAATAAAAAGTTGCAGTCGGTTAAAATAAAATCTTTGGAGGTATATATGACAAATTTATTGAAACAGATAGAAAATGTGACCCCGTTTATAAATTTGTCTTTGACAACTTCTGGAACAAATTTAAGTTCCACTTTATCCAAAAAAATATCACCAAATTTACTTTTAAATGCATCCAATTATATTGTAGAAAATAATAGACATTATAAGGTAAATCCTAATGTGGGTCCTAGTTTTGAGGTGACTCTCTATACCATATTTTATAATTCATCAAATATTGATAATCCAATAATTTGGAAGGAAACTATGAAAAGAGCTAATGTAGTGATAAAAAGAGCAAATGATTCAAAAATAGATGGATATAATTATACCATCAGTATTAGGCAAAACTTTGATGATGGTAGATATCATAATGAAGATGAAGTCCGTGATCATGAACTTGTACTAAATATTGGGCAGATAAAGAAATTAGTCTTTAATGTCTCAGGTAGATTGCTTAGATTAGAAGAAAATGACAACCCTGTATTAATCCTGAAGACTGAATCAGATACTACACCAGATGGAAATCCATCAATTAAATGGTACGCGCTAGGTGGGTATGATGAACCTGAATTATCCGATAGTGAAGATGAGGAACAGGAGGAGGTGGAGGAAAAAGAAGAAGAAGAAGAAGAAGATCAAAATGACACTAAAGATCAATTTAAGGATGCTTTAGACACTTGTATACGTAATGAACTGCCAGTATCAAGATCAGTAGCGCTTCTGGAATATATCATAAGATTGTTGTCTTTGCAACATAATGATGAAAAATCTTTGTTAGATATAACGGATGAAAGGTTATCGATATATTTAAATGATGAGAAAGCGTATTCTAAGGTGAAAGAAAAACAGGTTGATATACATCAAATTATAAATGCATTAAAGAATATGAATTTGGACTGAATATGCACAATTTAACTGTATTTATTTATATATATATATGCATGAAGTAAATAAAACGAAAAGTTATGGATATTAAGATAAAAATGCATCTAAACGATAATCTTATTCACTATCTTGAAATATAGACTCAGAGCTTAGTTTTTAGCACTAACCGTTTTCAACAAAATGATTTGTTAAAGCTGTAGAGTTGTAAAGATTGTCTAGGAAATTGTCATTCAAAAGATTCAGTATATCAGTACTATTAGATTGGTGTAAAAAGTTTTGACAGCATTTCTTTTCTTTTTTAGGGACAAAAGTCGCCATCTCCGTAGTTACTTGGTGTGGCAATAGTGATGTCTCTGAGTTTGAAACTATAGGTCTTGATGAGCAACAATTAGGTATAAGCTGATCTAGCAATGTTGTTCCATTAAGAATATCAGGGAGCTTAGTTTGGGGATCAAAACTTGACTTTACATCTTCAATTGACGGCATACAACACGATGGTGTTTCTTCTTCTTTTATATTAAAAGCAGATTCAGAAGACAGGTCATCAATTGTGGGGAATGGTGTTAAGACTGGTGTATATGATGGATATTTTTTAAGTTTTGTCAGATGTTTTCCGCCTTCATGATTGGTTAATAGACCATGTTTCTTTCTTTTTGAATGGCAAGAACATCGATGACCTATGGTGCAAAAACATCTATCTTGTATTGTGTCATCTATTTCAAATAACCCACCCTCTTTTTCTATCTTTGCACATTGACAACTTCCTGAAGGATTAATATTTTTGTCTTCCCTCAATGATTTACAATGATGACACGTTGTAGAAGGTCTCCCCTGTTTCTTCACAGGTACTAGCTTCCTTTCTGAATGTGTACATTTTGTTGCACGATGACCTCTGACACAATTCTCACATGCGTATTTAATACCATCTATAACAATCATAGTAAAAGGCAATTCATAAAATTTGCATATGAATTAAGTTATCCTAATGTGAACAATCAATGTCATCTATTGAGATTCAAGATATCAGTTTGTTAGTCTTCTGTTGAGTGGTAGGTAGATTATATAAGTTATACATTCTATTTAATCCACAACCCTCACTTTATATTCAATTTTTGTAATATCATGTCATACGAATTATGGGTGTGACGTTCAGTGTCCTGACATCACGGTATCACGGTAGACGATCTTTGCAAACTCTTTAGTTGACGATGACGTTCTTGTTTTACATATTTATAAACTGTATATGTTTGTATATCTATTGATCTAATCTATTTATTATATACAGTAGTATGGTTTATGTATCCATATATAGAGGACACAACCAAGTATAATTTATCATATTTTACATTCTAGAAGAGTATATCTCTTGTAGTAGATCTTCATCTATTACAATTACATTCACTTCGTATTGCGTGATATTACATAAAATTTCTCAAAAAAGAAAAGTTTAAAATGCGCAAGCCCGGAATCGAACCGGGGGCCCAACGATGGCAACGTTGGATTTTACCACTAAACCACTTGCGCATGAACACGATGTTGTGTGTTGTGAACTGACTTGATATTAGGGTTTAAAATGAAAGTTGATTAGGGTTTGGTAATTAGGGTTATATGATGTTTGTCAATTAAATTGTTCTGGTTTGAGACAAAAAAGTTAGGGTTTGTTAAAGAATTCCAGGTTGATTTTCCAATACACAGAAAATAAGAGAAAAACAATAGTGAGAGATTAGTGAGACATTACTGAGACATTACTTGAGACATTTGTGAGACATAAATGAGACAATATTGAGAAGTTAATCATACAAACAAATATTTGATATGAGTTAAATATGAGAATTATTGACAAACATCACGCCATCCCATCAAGAATATTATCAACCCATGAATTATATATAAAGGTCCATCATCTTGTCATCTGAAAATTATATTTGTGTCTGATTTATAGTAGTATGTAGAATATTGTATATAAAAAAAAAACAAGCAATAATCGTCTAAAGTTCCTATATATAACGTCTTTATATATATTTATTACTGCCATACTATCCGTTCGATAGTATTATTAATTATAGTTGTTATTGTCCTGCCTATCCGTTCGATAGAGTATTAATTATTGTCCAGACTATCCGTTCGATAGTATAATAATCGTTGTTCTAACTAACCGTTCGTTAGTGTTATTATTTATCTGTACTTTTTTACCTCAAACCACAACATTGTGTCATACATGTGCCGATTGTTATATAGGACTGATAATATATAATATTAAAAATATAGAAAACAATTAGGATTAATATCTATTCTAAGGCTATATAATTATATATTTGCGTCGTACCGCTTTCTTGCTTGGTTTTCTATATAAAAATTATATATTATATATTATATATTGTTGGAAAATGATAGTTTATTACTTCCATTTTTATAAAAGTTATTTTTTTAATTTAGTTTTTCTATCTATTATGTGATAGACTAATGTACTATAATATTGGGAAAACATTTTATTTTTCACCGAACATGATTTTTCAGAGTTGCGAAGAAATGAAAAATTTTAAAAGAAAACAAAGAAGATTATACTGTATACAACATATAATTAGTATATAAATATTTTTAATGTAATAAAAAATACAGGGATCTATAACTTAATGATGATTACCATTACCATGGACGATAAGAGCTCCAAATTCCATAATTTTTTAATTGGATTATGTAATTCTTGACAATATTTCTAACAATTTCTTTTTTAACTTAACTAAAATCATTTATGTGTTTAAACAATTATGTTGAGCACTTATGTATTTAACCCTCTTAGTGTTTTTATTTTCGGTTAATGTCTTACTATTGTTTTATTCACTTACTCTAACCACTCAATATTCAACATGGAATTATCCAGCAATTTTTTAATCTACAATCCAAACTAAAACAATTTACTTTCAAACATCACAAAACCATATTTAACATTTTTCAAACGTTAATTTACTTTTATCTTAAACCCTAATATCATACTTATTTCACAAAATCTTGTTGTATAATTGTTGAAATATGACTAGAACTTTGTTTGATAATTTAAATTCATCATACCAAGTGATTGAAAAAAGTTGCGAAATTTTATACGAAAGAAAACTTGAAAATAAAAATGAGTTACACTTTATGTTATTGTTTTTTTTGTATGTTAGTTATGTAGAAAGAAGAGAACCAAGAAATACAGTAACAATTTATAGTACCACACATATCCTACTATAAATGAAATGCTATGTTGTTTGGTGTAGAAATAGCTTGAGATAATTCAGGTTATGGCATAGTGATAGTATTGTCTGTAATAATGAAAAGTTTTAAACAGGATGTCAGAGATTGATCGGACAGGTCAGTTTCTTATACCTGAATACAAATTAATACATAGAAATACATAAGCATACTGTACAGATATAGATTACAATATTGAGAAACAAAAGATTTCACAAATCTTTCTTTTTTTTGAATAAAATTTTTCATTCATAAAATTGTGATTTTTTTTACATCAAGAATGATCATCGAATCTGGGTGACTCTCAGAATATGTTGAAATATGATTAGAGTATACTTGTAATCTAAATTCTCGTATCAAGGTTGAAAAATATGAAAATTTTTTTAGAAAAAAAAATTTTTTTTTTTTTGATTTTCAATAAAGGGCTTATAACTTATAATATCACCAATATCTTGTTGTAAGTTTATATTATTATATCATATTATTCTAAAAAGAATGTCAGTAAAATCCTTGATACTGAGGCCTTGTGTTAACATTTATATGATTATTTGATAGAATAGAAAGTATTTTGGCAAATTATATACAAAACTTTTTTGAAAGAAATATTTAGAAAAATATTGTTTCGTTTGGAAAATATTAATTTTATGGCAATCAATGAACGCACAACATATAGTCAAAAAATAAACAACGGGTTGTAATATTATTGATAAGATGTTCTTGCAAGGAACCTAACTGGAAGTCCAGTAGATATGCAATCCTGCGGGTAACACCTGAGTGTCTGGGTGGAGCATTGGTACAGCCATATGCGCAGTGGCTCGTATATTGTATTGAACCTGATTAGAAGGATTTTCAGGGAGTGATAATTATATCAGATTCTGACAAGACGCCTTTGATTATTGAGGAATTAGGCCAGAGGTAATTATCTTATTTAAGTGTGTCTTAGTATTAATATTAAGAAGTAACTCTTAATATCATACAACGACCAAGTTCAACAAGAACAAGAAGAAGTTACAAGTTACATCAGGGTTATTTAATTAGTTTTATATAGAGCTTACGTAAGAGTGTTTATATTTATACTAATTGATATAATTCATCCATTTACCTACAACAACTCTTACAGTTCTATTAGGTACAAACTGATGAGCAATTTTAATTTAGTATTTTTTAAATCACACACACACACACACATATATTTCATAAGAATATGTGCCTGAGATGTTACTGAAACTGCTGGTCACGATCAATTAATGCAGTTATTGGTATACATTGTATATCATAACTCTTCAGTCTCTTCTATACAAAATATAATAAATAAATAATATATATATATATATGAATTACTTAAAATGGTTAGAGAGAAATAGTAACAATTAGTTCTTTATCCTTTTGTCCCTGCTCTTTATATAATTTGTATTATTAGGAACAAAACAGTCCACTCTCATGTATTTATCTACAAGCTTATAATTTATCAGTATTAATATTGATAATGCCTATAGATTTATCTGTAGATATTGTCTGAACTACATAGATGCATTTGTGTGATATTTCTAACAGTATTGAATTTTGAAGATGTTTCTCCATTATTTAGAAACTATATAAAAGTAAGAATGTAAAGTAATTGTAATATGTGACGTGTAGAAAGTAGTGAGGAACATATTTTGAATTATCTGTTACTGCATGTTCCTTATATATATTTGGAAATGAGTGTCGAATATTACTATTAGTTACCATTTGCTAGTGTATTTATTCTGGGGGTTTGTTCTTGCTAGTTTACTTATTAGGAAACATGGATAGCCCCTTTAAGTACCAAGGGACAAAACACCTTGTAGGTAATAATTCTACTATAAAGATGTATTTGCTGTAAGATTCATGCTTATTGATTAAAATCTTATTGGTTCAACATATTTTATTTTAAAATCTTTAGTTTCAACATAAAGAAAAAACCATTTGAACCGAAAATTTTGTAAGAATTGTTGTAGGTACTATGGATAAATTGTTCTAATTAGTGTAAATAAACTCGTATGTGAGCTCTATATGAAACTAAATATTAACCATTATGTTTATTATTAAATTATTGTTAACTTTTTATCCGGTGTGATATTAAGAGTAATCTCCTAATACCAGTTCTAAGACATACTTAAAGAGTATGATTAACACTGGTTAATCAAACTTTTTTTTAGTGGGTTTTTTGGACTCGTATTGTTATTTGTAATGAAAGACAAAAAATAATGTAAATAGATAATAATTACATGAAATTTAGTATGGATCTTCTTACTGTCCCAATTTGGTGAGTTTTTTTAAGTTTCCTAAAAACTCAATAAAACTTCTAACTAACCCAGCATAATATATATATATACAAAACATTTCGATGAAATAACAGAGAGTTTAAAAGTTTGAAAATTCAGTGCCTATATATCTGATGTGAAATTATGCTAAATAATATATATATATATATATATATATATATATATATACGTATATGCCTGGTACTAATTCTCTCTGTGTATTGGAAATTGTTTCTGAAAAGGACAAATGAATGAAACCAAAAACAAATATGGATTCAAACCAAAGGTAATAATGGTAGCAGTATTAACTTATTCATTTATTCATTTCTTAATAGTAACATCTATTCTATACATATATACACATATATATGTATGTATAATCTATCTAACTGTCTAACCCAATTAACTAATCAAGAAGATTCCTCCTCGCCCATCAATTGTTTTAATTCATCAATTCTATCCATCAGTTTTTTCCTCTTTGTCAAAGGAACTTTAACTTCATCACATGGTAAATCGTTGTTCCCCTTCTCCTCGGAGATAGATTTAGCCAAGGAATAATATCCATTGAAAATCTTTCTTCTTCTTTGATTAATAAACCAATTCGACAACTGAATCTTCGTAAGTCCAGTCTTAATCAACAGCTCTCTCTTTTCCTGTGCTGTAGGATACGGATTATGCAAATGGTCCATCAACCAGTCATTAAGAATCGTCACACAATCCTTGGGCAGATTATAACGACAATGTTTCCTCGAGATGATTTTCAAGCCGTCCTTTTCGTAATTTATCTTGCACGGGATGGTCTTCGCAGTGACTATCTTCCTACTGCTACTTTTACTATAGACGGTTCCTTTAATTTCATTAAATTTATTTCTGTCTTTAGTGTTGGAGATAATAGTATCAGATACGAGAGATTCAATTGAAGTGATACTTTTCCCTTTAGGATCAACTCTTGGAACATATGGAGGACATTGTTGCAATGATATTGAAGCAAAAGAATTTGTTGATTGGGTATTATTATTATTGTTATTATTATTATTATTATTATTGTTGTTGTTGTTATTAAAGAGTGGAGGAGAAACAGAAAAGGAAGAAGTAGAGGGAGGTTTGAATGGAACCATGGTATTGATGGTCGGTAGGGATGTTAAAGTCTTTATATCATTAGAAGAGTCATTATTTTGTTTATTAATATCTATTTTTTTAAATGGATCGGGTAAAAAGATGGGAATTTTATTACTGTTATCATTACTACTACAGCTATTATTATTATTATTACTATTATTATTATTATACTTGGAATCTATTTTATTGTTATTGTTATTATCATTATTATGATTTAAAGAATTCAATAGATTTTGAATAGAAGGTAGCTGCACCTGGTTATTCATGATGTAATGTACTGAATGGGGATATGATGCGATACGATTAAGTTGAAACGAAATTAAAGAACTTATGACGATTATCCACTATACAAATAATATATGAATAAAGACTCGAAAAAAAAAAAAAAAGAGACTATCTCCCTTTGCAAACAGGAGAAAAAGAGAAATAAAGGTATTAAATATGTGCTAGTAAGACAAATTAAGTTATATACAGCAAGACACTTTTGTAATAATATATATATATATATATATGATGCATACATAAATAATGTCGTAATTTGTGTCATAGCATGTACATGCACAAGTCAATGTCACATTTCCTGTAATATATTATATAACATTGTATAAAGCCTTAACATAATTTTGTCGACGGAATTAAAGCAAAAAATAAAAAAAAAAAAACAACAACAACAGAAGAATAGCCTCGAAGGAGGGAACCTCTAATCACAAATAAAAAAAAAAAAAAATAAAATAAAATAAAATAAAATAAAATAAAATAAAATAAAATAAAATAAAATAAAATAAAATAAAATAAAATAAAATAAAATAAAATAAAATAAAATAAAATAAAATAAAATAAAATAAAATAAAATAAAATAAATAAATAAATAACAAGATCTATCTATCCGAGTCAATTATTTACTTTACCAATCAGCAAAACCACGTCGTTCTTAACAAAAGAAACAAAAAAAATAAATTCCCGGTGTCTCAAACATCCAACGGCTGCTAAAACAAAAAACAAAAAACAAAAAAACAAAAAACAAAAAATGAATGAAAAATAAAATACGTACATATTGTTTTTCCAGATAATCTATTCAAAAGCCCTACACATTGTATAGGGCAGAAACAAAAGGAACACTTCATAACCACTAGGGGAAAAAAGTTCCGATGACCACACCAATGTTAACAAAATAGCAAATTACATGAAAGTTAATGAATTAGATCATGAGTGAGATATGTAATCAAACAAATTTACTAAATTAATCTACTAAAATATCTCGCATTGGTGTCATTAACTACCCTTTTGCCATATTATTTTAGGTTGATAGAGAGAATAACAACACAGAATAATAGTTAAAACAAAACAACCACGTTCTTGTGACACAATTTCTTCTATTCAATCAAGACACAAAAGATTGTGGCAACCATTCTTTCTAAAGAGGAATACTTAATTCTTATAAAATAACAGGAGATACAACTCCGTAAAACAATACTCCTTATATATATTACTTCCGGTTTTTTTCTTTCTTTCTTTCTTTCTTTCAAAAAAAAGAAATGAATACTACCCGTTTTTGATAATCAAATTTAGTCGGGATAAAGAAATAATATCATTGACACAAACACAAATTGTGTGTTCTTCCGGAGGAGGAGGAGGAGGAGGGGGGAGGAGAAGAGTGAGAGAGAGAAGATATTGTGACAAGTGTGGAGTGTTCCAGCCGCGGAAGTATGGACCGGCTTTCTATTCCGCAAAACACTTCGAAAATCCTTCGGGAGGTTGTTCCGGACGTGCGTACATGAATTTGTAATTATTGAGGGGGTGTTGTTTGTGTAGCACATGCTAGCGTGCATGTGTGGGCTTCTGCCGTGGGTGTGTGGGTGCAGGCTTTTTTGCTGCTGCTGTTGTTGTTGTTCCCTATTCCCGTAACTCCCCGTTTCTCTCTTTTCTTCTTCTTTTTTTTTTTTTTTATGTCATACAAAAGATTTTTCCACAAAACACACACACACACAAAAAATAAAATTTGCAGCCTCAATCAAAGTTTGTTTCTAAATAAATGAGTCATCTTCAAAGCTACACTTATGACCACCACATATACACAGGAAATTGTGTAGAAATGCTGTCTGGCCCAAATCTTATTTGCTGAGTAATTCGGTTAGTAAGCGAGTACGAAAGAGAAAAGAAAAATTGTCAAAAAAAATCTTTCTTTTCTTCCTGTTCTATCTAAACCTTTACGTTTTCTTTCTTTCTTTTTTTTTTTTTTTTTTTTTCCTTACTCCTTTCCTTCTGTAAGTGAGACAATAACATTTGTTTCCTGTGAAGTGAAACTTGTAGACTCATTCTCTCGATCTTTCCTTTCCCATGCTTCAATGTTTCTTGCCAACTGGGAGCCTACCTCTTGTATTTCGTTTCTTCTTCTCTCTCTCTGTCTTTTTTTTTTTTTGTTCGTTAGCGATGGGTGACTTTGTTTCCCTTCTCCCTTACTCAATTTCAAATTAATATTCGATCGTCATCGAGACTAACTTGCTTTTCCTGCTAATGTTCTCACAAGCTATACGTTTTTATATATTAGAACCTGTTAGTTAAGTACCGTTTCATTTCCCTCCCCTTCTCCTTTGCAAAGGTTCGAAATTCAATCTTTTTAGTTTACTTCTTGTCTTTTCAACAGAGTATTATCCTTCTATATTTTTTATTTTTTTTTTTAGTCTTCTTCTTATGAATTATTTTGTCTCTCTTCTTGTCTGCATGTATACATATATTTTTTCTCTTTATTCTTCTCTTGTAACATTCCATCGACAAGGATAACACAAAAATTATCATTGACAATAATTGGTTATTCTAATATAGTTATTAGAAATCATATAATCTTTTGCACACACATATAAATCTTTAGCGAAGAAGAAGAAGAAGAAGAAGAAGAAGAAAAAATGTCTCATACCCCAATGTTCGATGCCAATGACAAGGCCACCCCAACAGAAACTACCGAAGATGTCAGAATCCTTGGTTACGATCCTTTAGTGTCTCCTGCTCTTTTACAAGCTCAAATTCCTGCTACTAAAGAATGTCTTGAAACTGCCAAAAGAGGGAGACAAGAAGCTATCGATATCATCACAGGCAAGGACGACAGGGTCTTGGTCGTGGTCGGTCCATGTTCCATCCACGATTTGGATGCGGCTCAAGAATACGCCATTAAATTGAAAAAATTGTCAGATGAATTAAAGGACGACCTTTGTATCATCATGAGAGCATACTTAGAAAAACCAAGAACTACCGTCGGGTGGAAAGGGTTGATCAACGACCCTGATGTCAACAACACTTTCAATATCAACAAAGGGTTACAGTCCGCTAGACAGTTGTTCGTCAACTTGACTTCTCTAGGTTTACCTATCGGTTCCGAAATGCTGGATACCATCTCTCCACAATATTTGTCCGATCTACTATCCTTCGGTGCTATCGGTGCAAGAACCACTGAGTCTCAACTACATAGAGAATTAGCCTCTGGTCTTTCCTTCCCAATTGGGTTCAAGAATGGTACCGATGGTACTTTAACCGTCGCTATTGACGCTTGTCAAGCTGCTTCCCATTCTCACCATTTCATGGGTGTCACAAAACACGGTGTGGCTGCTATCACCACTACCAAAGGTAACGAACACTGTTTTGTCATCTTAAGAGGTGGTAAGAAAGGTACCAACTACGATGCCAAGTCTGTCGCAGAAGCTAAGGCTGCTTTGCCAAAGGGTGCCAACGGTTTGATGATTGACTACTCTCACGGTAATTCAAACAAGGATTTTAGAAACCAACCAAAGGTTAACGATGCCGTCTGTGAACAAATCGCTAACGGTGAAACCGCTATCACTGGTGTTATGATTGAATCCAACTTGTTTGAAGGTAACCAACCTGTAGTACCAGGTGGTAAAGCCGCTTTGAAATACGGTGTTTCCATTACCGATGCTTGTATAAGTTGGGAGACTACTGACTCTGTTTTAAGAAAATTGGCTGAAGCTGTCAGACAGAGAAGGGCTACTTTGAAAAAATGATTTTTTTTTTTTTTTTTTTTTGACTTATTCTGTATATAACGACAAATATACATGCAAACATAGATCCATATATAGTACTTCCCCCCTCCCCCATTTTAACTTCTTTACTTCGTTTTTTAATGCCTATCTCTCTCTTTTTTTTTTTTTTCAGATACTACGACAAACTGATCTGTGACTAATCTTGCTTTTGATTCTTGAATTTTAATCTAATCTAATCTAAACTTTTTCAATCATATCCAATGGAAAAAAAATATCGAAACGGAAAAAAATTCCAGATTTGCGTAAATCTAGGTGAAAAATTCTGTTTATTGCAAGGTTGAGTCATATGTCCTACATAAGTATTTAAACAACCACCAGTCTATCTATCTATTCATACAATAATACTAGGTAATAAAATATACTGTATCAAGACTACAGTTTTTAACAGATATCACAAAACTAGACTAAAATTAAACCATCCAAATGTCTAAGCCCGTTGTCCACGTTATTGACGTTGAAAGTGGTAATTTGCAATCACTAACCAACGCCATCCATCATCTTGGTTACCAAGTAGAATTGGTTAAAACTGCCGATCAATTAGTTAAATCTAATCCAGAGAGATTAATCTTGCCTGGTGTGGGTAACTATGGTCATTTTGTCGACAATCTTTTCAGTCGTGGTTTCGAACCTGCTATCAAAGAATATATCCATTCGGGAAAGCCTATCATGGGGATATGTGTAGGTTTACAAGCCATGTTTAATGGATCCGTGGAAAGCCCTTCAAGTAAAGGATTGGGCTATATCAATATGACCTTATCGAAATTTAATGATTCAAATAAACCTGTACCTGAAATCGGATGGAACAGTGTAATTCCATCAGATTCCCTATTCTATGGGATAGATCCATATAAGCGCTATTATTTTGTCCATTCTTATGCCGCTATGTTGAATGATCCAAATTTAGAAACTAAATTAAGAGAAAATGGTTGGAATTTAGCTAAAACAAGATATGGTGATGAGACTTTCATTGCTGCAATTTCTAAAGATAACATCTTTGCTACTCAATTCCATCCAGAAAAATCTGGGTCTGCTGGGTTATCAATTATCGATAATTTCATTCAACAAAGGAAAAACATTCCATTACCAGATTATACTGAAGAAGAAAAACTACTATTGACTAACGATTACAGCAACTATGGTTTAACAAGAAGAATCATTGCATGTTTAGATGTAAGAACAAATGATCAAGGTGATGTAGTTGTCACTAAAGGTGATCAATACGACGTACGTGAAAAGGATGGGGAAAATAATGATGTTAGAAACCTAGGAAAACCTGTCGAGTTAGCACAAAAATACTACAAACAAGGCGCTGATGAAGTAACATTCTTAAATATCACTTCTTTTAGAGACTGTCCACTAAGAGATGCTCCAATGTTAGAAGTCTTGAGACTCGCTGCAAAGACCGTCTTTGTTCCATTCACTGTAGGTGGTGGTATTAAAGATATTATTGATGTGGATGGTACAAGAATCCCAGCTTTAGATGTGGCAAGCCTATATTTTAGGTCCGGTGCCGATAAAGTTTCTATTGGCACCGATGCTGTCTACGCTGCAGAGAAATATTATGCCAATAGTAAAAAGGGTGATGGATCTTCTCCAATAGAGACAATCTCTAAAGCATATGGTGCACAAGCTGTAGTTATATCCGTGGATCCCAAGAGAGTTTATGTAGACAGTCCAAATGATACAAAGAATAAAACTTTCCAAAGTAAGTACCCTGATACACAAGGACGTACATGGTGTTGGTATCAATGTACTATTAAAGGTGGAAGAGAGACAAGAGATTTAGGTGTTTGGGAATTAATCCAAGCTTGTGAAGCACTTGGGGCAGGAGAAATCCTTTTGAATTGTATTGATAAAGATGGTACAAATAGTGGGTACGATTTAGAACTAATTGACCATGCCAAGAGCGCTGGTAGGATCCCGGTTATTGCATCCAGTGGTGCTGGTAAACCCGTTCATTTTGAAGAAGCATTTAGTCAAACTAGGGCTGATGCATGCCTTGGTGCTGGTATGTTCCATAGGGGTGAATATACGGTTAATGACGTCAAAGAATATTTGCTAAAACATAACTTTAAAGTTAGGATGGATTCCATTGCAAATTAATACCTCACTACGCAATGATAAAGTTGGAACTTTGATAAGATTGCATGAACTGTATTTAGATATATATACATATATTTTTTCTCTCCAGTTAATAGTAAATTTAATGAAACGTTAATCAGTGTAAACAGATATGTTATAGTTTATAATATATAATAATCAAAGGCTTCGATTTAGCGTATTCACAAACGATTCGAATGCTGGCTCATTGAAATAAAAAATGTTGGAAATTTCTTTCAATTCAAAAAAAAAAAAAATTTTAACTTAAAAGGAAAATTTTTAAGAAAAAATATTTTTTTTTTTAAATATTTGGAAAAACTTCAAAATCTTTGCGATGAGCACATTAATGTAAAGAAAAAAATAGAGTCTAACGATTTGACAATTGTAATCAGAAAAAAAATCTCTGTATCAAGTACATTAAAGTGGTCTGGGACTTATAACGATCGAGGATATTTATACTCCAGGAGAATAAATAAATAAAAAAATAAATATTAATAACCAAACAAAGCATGGGGAGAGCCACTAGTTCCAAGAATAGAAAGCAGAGACATGATCCTCTGATGAAGGATTTAGATACTGCTCAAGGTACCCTTAAAAAGATTAAACAAAAGACACAAAATAAAGAAGATGATGAGGATGAAGTAGAGGAGTATGTTGATGCCAAGACCTCTAGAAAGATCTTACAATTAGCAAAAGAACAACAAGATGAAATTGCTAAAGAAGAAGATGCTGAAAGAAATAAAATTAATCCAAACAGTGCCAGATTTAAACAAATTAATTATAATGAGAGTGAAGTAGAAGATGATGATAAGGAGTATCAAGATGAAAATATATCAGATTTTGAACCTGAAGGTGACTATTTAGAAGATGAAGAGGAAATGGTGGAAATTGATGAAGAAGATGCTGCAATGTTCGAACAATATTTCAAAAGATCTCAAGATTATAACTCTCTTGGAGGTAGTTATAACTTAGCTGATAAAATTATGGCTACTATTAGGGAAAAAGAAAATGAATTAGCTCACAATGATTTTGATATGGAAGATAATAATAATAATAATAACACAGCATCTGCTTATGATTATGGCAATAATGCTAGAAGACCTGTTGATGGTGTCGAATTACCAGAAAAAGTCATTAGAGCTTATACTACTGTAGGGGCTATTTTAACCACTTGGACTCATGGTAAGTTGCCTAAATTATTTAAAGTTATTCCATCTTTGAAAAATTGGCAAGATGTTTTGTATGTGACGAATCCAGAGGCTTGGTCTCCACATATTGTATATGAAGCCACAAAATTGTTTGTTTCTAACTTAAATGCGAAAGAAGCACAAAAATTTATTAACATGGTTCTTTTGGAAAGATTTCGTGAAAATATTGAGACTAGTGATGATCATTCTTTAAATTACCACATATATCGTGCCATTAAGAAATCTCTATATAAACCAAGTGCGTTCTTTAAAGGATTTCTTTTCCCATTAGTGGAATCTGGTTGTAATATTCGTGAGGCTACAATTGCAGGTAGTGTATTAGCCAAGATTTCTGTTCCAGCTTTACATTCTGCAGCTGCATTAAGTTATTTATTAAGGTTACCTTTCTCACCTGCAACAACAGTTTTCATAAAGATTCTATTAGATAAGAAATATGCTTTACCATACCAAACTGTTGATGAGTGTGTTTTCTATTTCATGAGATTTAGAGTGCTTGATGATGGTAGTAATGGTGAAGATGCGACCAGAGTTTTACCGGTAATATGGCACAAAGCATTTTTGACATTTGCACAACGTTATAAGAATGATATTACCCAAGATCAAAGAGACTTCCTATTAGAAACAGTCCGTCAAAGAGGCCATAAAGATATCGGACCCGAAATCAGGAGAGAATTATTAGCTGGTAAGTCAAGAGAATTTGAAGAAATTCAAGATACCAGAGATTCAATGATGATCGACGTTCAATAAATCTTTAAAAAAAAAGCATATAACATCTCTCATATAAATAAACAAGTACAAATATATCTATGTTTATAAAATAAAACTCCCTTTGTGTACATTATTACAAAATACATATCAGAATAGAATTATCTGCAAAAGTACAAATTATTGTACAACAAGGAGACTCCATTAAACATGTGTAATAAAGAAAATGAATTTTCGCCCACCTACTATCAAACCATGTGCTGTAAGAAAATCAGACATTGTTAGCGAAAAAGGCGTGTATATTCTATTCTAGGGCTAACTTATAAGTAACTCTCCATGCATAGGGGTAATTTATGAAAGAATCAAACTTTATATAAAGAAAGAATGAGATTACAATCAAATGTTGCTAAACGAGAAGAACTCTCGCCAAATTTGCCACACCAAACCATAACCTCATATCTGACTCCATCTAACTCTTCCAACTTGAACATATCGAGTTTAATATAAAAGAAGCCCATACAGTTTTTTTCTCTGTAAAATCAAAGACAGAAAGGATTGTTGTAAGCTTATCTAACTTACTGAAGTATATGGTCGTGCTGTTTGAATATTTCTCTTTATCTTTCAATATATATACATAAAAATTTTTCTTTTGGAAAGTTGCGGGTAATTTCTTTTTTGGAAAATAAGAATGTTACTAGGGCTTTCAAATTTTTAAAAGTTAAATTGGTACACTCCAAATTCAGATCAATACATTCAAATTTTCGAGTAATACAATATACAACATCATATATATATATATGTGTGTGTGTGCGACCCACCTTAATACAAATAATCTGTCTTGCTTTCTTTTTTAGGAAAACAATTCCCAATGTACATGTCAAATCATGAAAAATACACATAAGAGAATAAAGTAAACCATTTGTACTTATCTAATCTGCCATCATAAGTGCCTTCTTTCTTGCCTTCTTGTTTTTCTTATTATGTTTTTTGGAACCACTGCCATTACCACTTTGTCTATGAAATGGATCAGTCAATTTACCTTCAATGTTGTTCATTTTGAAAAATTCCTTGTCCAAATCATCTGCAACGTTATACAGTGCAGCTTGTTTACCACCATGTGTCACTGACATAGCTTCTTTCGTATCTGTGCCACCAGTGTGAGCAGCAAATGTCAAATTTTTTAAATCACGAGCTAAATCAACAACATCAATACCTTTAGCTTTTGCCGCCTCTCTAATTTGTTCTTTCCTGGTGGTTGGCAACCTGTCAAATGTATATAAATCTTTATTGAATTCTCGACACTCTTCTAAAGTATATGGTGTGTCATCTTCAATATGTGGAGGTGGATTAATGTACAATAACTTACCATTGACATAGTCCTTTAATATATAACGACTAGCACGAGATTCATCAGCAGAACCAAAACCTTGTGTCATAAAACCACGGGCCCTAGCGTAAGCAACTAATAATTCTTGACCAGTTGGAGTCACACCATCACCTCCTTCTTCCTTTGATCTAGTTTGAATATGAATACCATATATAGCTTCTAAATAATACTTGGGTATTCTTTGTGCCACTAAATTTGATGGTCCGACATAATCACGTAATTGATCAATAGGTAAAACACCATTACAGACCAGCTCACCTTTATTATAAGCAAAATTTGGGAACACTAAACCAGGACAGTCACATAACATAACGGAATCTGACAACATAATTGTTTGGAAATGCTTAGTTTTACCAGGTGTAGATGAAACAGATACTTTCTTAGTCCCTACTAAAGAGTTAATTGTAGACGATTTACCAACGTTCGGATAACCAACTAAACCAATCTGCAATATAGGTTTTTTACCAGGTAATGGTTCTGTTAATGGCTCTGGTGGAGCATTAGTCAAAAATAATTCCTCCAATTGATCTATACTTAAAATAGTAATCTTCTCCTTAACTTCATCATCAATATCTTCATCGTCAGAGATTTCATCATCAATGTGAACCATTTCATCTTGATCTAGCTCTGAAGTTTCCTTTTGTAATTCTAATAATTGATTAGCTCTCAAAGCAGAGTAAAAAGTAAATGAGATTCCTCTTGAAATAAAATACTTAGCCCATAAAATTCTTTGTTTTCTCGTCAATAAATCAGCCTTATTTACCAACAGCAAATTTTGTTTTCTTTCATCAATTTCTTTGACATATCTTTCCAAATCAACTGATCTAAACAATAATGGATCTCTTGCATCCACAATTTGAACAACTAGATCGGATCTTTCCACCACTCTCCATAATTGTTTCCAAACTTCAATATTTCGTTCAAAAGGTGTTAGTAATAAATCCTCATTTGATTCTTGTAAATTAGCAAGTTTTCTTCTCCATTCTAAGAATGCTTCACCTTCTTGTCTTTGTAGTTCTGTCTTAGTAGTAAATTCATCCCAATACGGTCTCCTTGGAACAATCAAATCTTTAGCATGTTCTCTTTGTTTGGCATTCAATTTCTCCTTCTGTGCATTAGTCATACCAACAGCCTGAGTACGAGCATCCATATTACTATCCATTCTAATAATTTTAACATTGGAATGCCTGTCTGCTGTAAAATCTTTATTTGCCAGTTCAGCAGTACTCAAAAACTCATCTAATGCTGATTCTTGAGTTACAGACCTCAATTTAACCCAATTTGCTTCGTGCTTATCAGTCGTGAATCTTATTTCACCGTCTGGTAAATATTCAACTGCATTTTCTTGTTTCCGAGCACTTTGAATGGCCCTCCCTAACCCAATAGTATTTTTATTCTTACGTTGAATTGGTTTAGGACCCTTTGGGGGCTTCCATTTCTTCGGTTGTGGTCTTTCTTTTGGAGGCATAATTTCTAAATTCTAGATCAGGTATGTATATAATAAGGTTTTATTTATCTTCCCTTCCTCAATCCAGACAAATCTATAGTAAAGCTACCAATACGTAAACAGGGCTGACCAAGACTGCTTGTTGTAGTGTGTTAGACTTCGTGGGTGAACCATACTCAACAGTTTTAATGTATGGTTCTGTGAAATTTTTCTATACATAAAATAGCGATGACCCGTGTAGAGTGATATATACACACCGTTATGGAAACTATTCACAGTGGTATTAATAGTCAAGGTGTTGGCCACAGTAATTATAACAGGATCAACAGTCCATTATACTTCACTAGAAAGTTCCATTTATTGAATTAGAATGTAGTAACACCTTTGACAATGATTTAATAATAAATAAAAGCAAAACACATAATATGACTAATAAAGAAAAGAACAATTCTTAATATATGGACAATTGGGTCATATTTATCTTATATATTCTCTTATGTTTTCCGTTACTTTGTTTTATTATATTCAATGACTTGTCAAATTACGGGTTCCATAACTGTAATGATTTATCATAGAATGAACAGGTTGCAATAAATTGTGGAGACCAATCACCACCATAACACATTGATTCATGTCCAGATTTCAAATAATGCTGAACCTGGAAGTATTCAAACCCTTGACTGCTTGTACTTTCATCCATAGTAACCACTTTTGCACCATCGTACATACAGCAAACCATCAATGTATCTTTGTTCGCTGATTGGTTTTTTTTTAATGATTCTGGTAATTCACTAAATCTCCATACTCCACCACCGAGGTTTAGTTCTGATAAATTCATTACAGGTACATTGTTACCGGGGTATATCATATCTCCCATCATTCTAAGGTCCAACGATCTTATATGATCGTCGTATGATCCAGTGATTATTGATGTAGGTCTGTAGTGTCTGAAATTTTTAGATGCACATTTAATACTAACAACACCGGCTTGATGGATTCTATTATTACTCCATATCTTATTTTTGGCTCGAATATCATGTGCCATAATAGTAGCATCATCACCACCAGTAAATATGACGTTTTCAAATGGGGATAATTGCCCAAAATCGGCAGTCCAGCATTCCAATAAATGTGATTCATCAAATAATTCCACCACGCCATCCACCGCATTTATCTCTTCACCCTGTGCTACAAACAGTTTTTGATCAATACTAGCATACGTATTGGTTATTACTTGGCTTGTAATAACTTCAATATCTTTACCGACTTCAATATTCGTTATTGCAGATACCCCGGATGTATTAGTGATACAAACCAATTTTGGATCTAATGGAGAGAAGTGTACACTAGAAATCAAAATGTCAGTATCAAATAATTGTATGTTTCCAATAGTCTGAAGTCGAGGACATATTGAAGCATCAGCATTATCAGTGACATCATTGACGTACTCTATTCTCCATAACATGATATTACCAGTGGAATGAGCAGTAACTACTAAAGTATCATCGAATGGGGACAATTTTAAATCTAAAATAGCTCCATATGTAGGATACGACTTAAGCAATGTCAATTGACTATCGTACACATCCACTGACCCAGTTCTGACTCCACTTGGTTTATGTAATTCGTATGTACCCACCAAAACGAATTGATCACGAAAGATTCGCAAACAACAAGGCGGTAGTCCTGTGGTGGCATGAAACAAAACTTTAGACTCCTTGGTAGACATTCCTTTCGCTTTCTATCTCTATTTCTATTTTGATAATAATACGTTTAGTTTTCTTTCTATCTGCTCTACCATTCTACAACTTCATCTGTCTATCACAGTTGTATACCTCTTCTCTATCACTACCAATATCACCAATACCATTATTATTTACTTCTTCCCCATTGAAAAATCTGAAATATTAAAGGTTCTGAAAAAAAATATATATATATCTTTAATGCAAATTATTATTGCACATTTTGAAGCACAAAATGATTATACAATGGAAATGTCTAACAACAAAGTCCATAACAAATATCTGTTACATCAATCCCTGGGAGGAGAAGTTATACTGATAAAACTCTATTCAGAGAGGCTTGTGCGGATCTGTGGATAAAAATATATTACAAATTGAATTAGAACCAAAATAATAACGCAACAGTTTCACGTAAACAAGCAAACACTGTATTGGGTTATCTAATCTGCTTCTTTCACTTTACATTAAATATCTTCAATGGAACCAGAGATCATAAATCAGGAGTATTTAGACAGGTTAGAGCCTTATAAAGTAGGAATTCCTGAGGATTCCAAGGAATTGAATCAAAAACGTTATCTATTAAAAAATACTGATACTTTACCCTTTGACCTTAAAAACACAGTTCAAAGGTTTGAACATCTATTATCATTAAGTCATCTATTTAAACATTTCATAGAAAATAAGGCTCAAAAAGACCCTAAATTCAAACAGGTATTGGATGTGTTAAAAGAGAGAAAAGGTGATGATTTAAAGAAGAGTAGTAGTCATCATGATATAAGGAGACGCAAGAGTGAAAGAGAGGAAGATGCAGAATTACTACGTGAAGAAGAAGATAGTGATGATGATGAGGGTATTGAGTTCCAATTTAGAGATTCACCAGCTTATATTAACGGTAAACTGAGAGATTATCAAATTCAAGGTTTAAATTGGTTAGTATCCCTTCATAAAAATAAATTAGCAGGTATTCTTGCCGATGAGATGGGGTTAGGTAAAACTTTACAGACAATATCATTCTTAGGTTATTTAAGATATATTGAAAAGAAGAAGGGTCCCTTCCTTGTCATAGCACCTAAATCTACATTAAACAATTGGTTACGAGAGTTTAAAAAGTGGACTCCAGAAGTAAAAGCCTTTATTTTACAAGGTAATAAAGAGGAAAGAAATCAATTGATCGAAGACAAATTGATGGCTTGTGATTTTGATATTGTCATTGCTTCCTACGAAATTATTATCAGAGAGAAATCCTCATTTAGAAAATTAGATTGGGAATATATTATTATTGATGAGGCTCATAGAATCAAAAATGAGGAATCCTTGTTATCACAAGTACTTAGAGAATTCACTTCAAGAAATAGATTGTTGATCACTGGTACACCATTACAGAACAATCTTCATGAATTATGGGCATTATTGAACTTCTTATTGCCTGATATTTTTTCGAATTCACAAGATTTTGATGATTGGTTTTCATCAGAAGTCACAGAAGAGGATCAAGAAAAAGTGGTTAAACAATTACATACTGTCTTACAGCCATTTTTGCTACGTCGTATAAAGAGTGACGTCGAAACATCATTATTACCAAAGAAAGAGTTAAATTTATATGTTGGCATGTCTCCAATGCAAAAGAAATGGTATAGAAAAATTTTAGAGAAAGATTTAGACGCTGTTAATGGTGCTAACGGAAACAAAGAATCGAAGACCCGACTATTAAACATTGTAATGCAATTAAGGAAATGTTGTAATCATCCATATTTATTCGATGGTGCAGAACCTGGTCCACCATATACAACAGATGAACATTTGATTTATAACTCGGAAAAATTAAAAGTATTGGACAAATTATTAGCCCAACTGAAGGCTAATGGATCTCGTGTATTAATTTTCAGTCAAATGTCAAGATTATTAGATATTCTAGAAGATTATTGTTACTTTCGTGGATATGAATATTGCAGGATTGATGGGTCTACTGACCATGAAGTGAGAATCCAAGCAATTGATGAATATAACGCACCAAATTCTAAAAAATTTATCTTTCTTTTAACTACTCGTGCTGGGGGGTTAGGTATTAACTTGACTACTGCTGATACTGTTATTTTATATGATTCTGATTGGAACCCACAAGCAGATTTACAAGCTATGGACAGAGCACACAGAATTGGACAAAAGAAACAAGTCAAAGTGTTTAGAATGGTGACAGATAATTCAGTAGAAGAGAAAATCTTGGAAAGGGCTACTCAGAAATTAAGATTGGATCAATTGGTTATTCAACAAAATAAAACCACATATGGAAAATCCAAAAAGGAGAACAAGAATGATTCTAAAGATGCTTTGTTATCTATGATTCAACATGGTGCGGCAGATATCTTCAAAAACGAAGATGGAACAAGAGAATCGACCCCAACATTAACCTCGACAGAAAATAATAATAATAATAATAATGACAACAATAATACATCTAATAAAGATAAAGATAATCTTGAGAATGACAATTTTGATCTCGATGAATTACTGGCTCGGTCTGAGAATAAAACCAAATCATTAAACGCTAAGTATGAATCCTTGGGTTTGGATGATTTACAAAAATTCAATCAAGACTCTGCCTATGAATGGAATGGTACGGATTTTAAAAAGAAAACACAGAAAGATATAGTCAACCCACTATGGATCCATCCATCAAAACGTGAAAGAACCACTAATTATTCTGTGGATGGATATTACAAAGATGTTTTAAACCCAGGTAGGGGAGCTACACCAACTCATTCAAGGATACCTCGTGGCCATTTATTTTTCCCACATCAATTTCAGTCCCCTCAGTTGAAACCTATTTATGAGAAAGAACGTATGTGGGTAGCTAAGAAAATCAAATATAACCCAAATATGGATGACGTTAAGACGATATTTAGTGATAGTTATCATGATGGTGAAGAATATGAAGAAGACAATTTGAAATTATTAAATTTATTAAAATTGATGATTGCAAATGCTCAACCGTTATCAAAGGATGAAGAAGAGTTGAAGGATAAGTTAGAAAAAGAAGGGTTCCCAAATTGGACGAAGATTGAGTTAAGAAAGTTTATAAGTGCATGTGCAAAACATGGTAGAAATAGTATATATGCTATTGCTAACGAACTTGCACCAGGTAAATCATTAGAGGAAGTCATTGAATATTCTAAAATGTTTTGGTCCAAGATGGAATACCTTGACGATTTTGAAAAATATCTTAAATATATTGACAGCGAAGAAGACAAGTTAAAAATCACTAAATTACAACAAGAGGCATTACGTCGTAAATTATCAGAATATGATCATCCAATGACTGAACTAAAGATAAAGTATCCGCCAAATTTGAAAACTTACAGTATTGAAGAGGATAGATTTATTTTGTTAATGTTATTCAAATATGGACTAGATAGACCTGATGTTTATGATTTAATAAGAGAAGAAATCCGTTCCAGCCCATTATTTACATTAAATTATTCATTTAGAAATAAAAAGAGCCCAGAGCTGGCTAAAAGAGGTAACCAATTATTAAACATTATAGAAAAGGAATTCAATAAAGGTATAGTACTAAACGATGAAATAAAACAAAGAATGGAACAAGAAGATGAAATTGGCAAACGCATTCGTGAAGAAGTCATGAAAGAGGAAGAGGAAGAAAACAAAAAAGTTAAACTTGAATAAAACTTAGTTAAAGAATAAATAACGTTATTATATATGAATATAATTATACATGCAGTGATAAAATAGTATATATATATATATATATATACTTGGTTATTTTAATAATTCAGCAATCTTAGAATCCAAAGAAGCTGGTTTTGTCAAAGAAGAAAATCTTTCAACAACATTACCATTTTTATCAATCAAGAATTTTTCGAAATTCCATTTTATTCTAGTTAAACCCAACATACCAGATTTTTGTGATTTCAAATAACGGTATACAGGATCTTCATTAGCTCCATTAACTTCGATCTTCTGCATAATTGGGAACGTGACACCATAATTCAATTTACAAAACTCCTGAATTTCTTCCTGGGTACCTGGTTCTTGATGACCAAATTGATTACATGGGAAGCCTAAGATAACCAAACCTTGGTCTTTATATTTCTTATATAGCTCTTCTAAACCATCATATTGTGGGGTAAAACCACACTTGGAGGCAACATTAACGATCAATACAACCTTACCTTCTAATTGAGAAAATGGATATGGATTGCCAGACTTATCCTTTGGAGCCAAACTGTAAAACTCGGACATTATGAAATTGTAAAAATTGTTTGTTATTATTGCTATATGTTCTATATTTGTGTATCTCTCATAAGGACAAGAGAATGACCAGAGATGTGGGAATACATGATTTTAAGACTCAGTGACATTCTGCAAGGCTCTAGCACTTTATATAGGTTTCAAATGTGTTATTAGAAACGAGAACAAAACCCACAGAGGAGGACTTCTAAAGACTATGTCAAACTCTAAATGAGAATTGTTCACATCAAAGGGAGCGGTGCAGAAAACAAAAATAAAAAAAAAAGAAAAAAAGAAAAAAAAGAAAAAAAGCAACTCCTCAAGCACCGCCCGGAGATAAGAAAGTTTCATCCGTCACCCTTTCCCTTGTTGCTTACGTAATGAAGACGTTGCCGTGCGGAATAAACAAAGCCGCAGTATCAATCCGTCGATGCCGACAGAACTCCACATTTCCGTCGAGGTGGAGGATATCACTTACTAATACAGAAAAAGACGCAACAGATGCTTAGTCAGGGACAGAAGTCTGGTCTGGCCATTGAACAATCATCTTTAACGAGAATTAGGTACCAATATCATACATATCTCACATACTCTATACAATCATCATATATTTTCTAAGTGGCATCATATGTGTCGACTGTGGATTAGATCCAAATTTATCGATGCAATTCATAGTAATTATAGAATAGATGCCAGGTGAGTATCCAAAGCAAGTAAAATGTATTCGTCTTTAAATTTACTAAAATATCTGTTCGGTAGAACTTGCCAGATATATGATTTCATAAAACATCAACACTTTTTGAAATTTGAAATAGTTCATTAATTGCATATAGTTCTGCCTCCGAGGTTGAACTGCTTTCATTAATGAAGCAGTTGTCGATTTGACGCTTAACTAATATATTCACATAACAATAGCAAATCAAACCTGTACTCCATGGCGACATAAGAAGTAAAACCTACAATCTTTTGTAACCTAATTGACATCCTTGTTATAAATATCATCCTCTACTACTTCATCCTCTGAACTAACGTAAAAAGTTCCAGTGCCTGCAGTATTATTGGTGTTTTTGTCAAGGTGATAAACATGTTACTTAGTATAAAATATTTTTTAATGACTTTTTCATTCAAAACGACGTTTTATTATAGAATTCTTGAAACATATCTTAATTATAGTATATCATAAAAAATTGATGTAATACTTGGATTTCCTTCTTGAATAACTTTACTGTTAAATTTGATTCCCATATGTTGTACTCATGTGCTGGAAGTAGCTGTCGCGTCAATTAAGATTACTATGTCATGAACAAACAGATAAATAATTACTTCGATTCGATTCTGTAGAAGACGTATAGCCAACCTAGTGCTTCTTGTAGACTAACTAGTCTAACTAGATATGACCCAATTTTCTTGTACCAGCCTGCTTCACTTTGTTGTAACTGGTATGGAGACTTGTCTCCATATTAGTATTGTACCTGGTAACTACATCTACGGTAAAAGATCGTACATAAGGATCTTCCTCTAGTTCTACATCAAGGTAAACCGATGAAATATCTAGTCGGTCAATTATCTTTTCATGGTCTAGTATATATGTCAAACCTGCTATCAAAGCTTGGTGATACACTGTATTAACTAGAGCTTTTTTACCGCGTGTCCTCTTCTTCAGCAAATCACCTATAGCCCACAAACAAACATATTTTTTTTTAGTGTTGTCTTTTTCTGCATTAAAAATGAGCATTATGATTATAAATTTATCTTTGCTCACTTGGTCAATAGAAATTTTGACATTTTTCCCACAGACATATTTGGTCTAGTTAATGAATTTTGTGGTCCAGTTCCAAAATATCATAGCATTTCACAGATAAATAAATTTATTTCTATTGGGTTTATCTTTCATCAACTAAAGATGCCGCAAAAATTGTCAAAATTTTTACAGTTCCCGTAAACTACATAGACACTAGTTTTAGGTTGAAATAAAATGCTTGCAAATGCATAGAGGCTCTAATTATGCTAACAAAATCATACGTGAATTTTTCATCATACTGGAATCGTTCCATACTACACTTACACTATAGACTCTGCTTCAAATGAATGTTGCTGAACGTTTCAATATGACTATTTTGAACGCTTGTCGGACATTGCCTATGGCTACTAATCTATCTAGCAGTTTATAGGTTCATGCAATTGCCTTCTCCACAGTATTATGAACTTCTTTTATTACTTCATCCAGACAAAGTGCTTAATTGGATGGTATTAGCTCTTCCTCACACTATAATGAACCTTTATATATTAACATTGCATCGTCCCCCTACCTTAACCCATCATTCAACTGAGTAATGGTCATCTCACCACTCAAGCGATGAAGTTTATGCTCCTGAGAGCCTCTCAGATACTGATAATGCATTAGAATTTGTCTAATACACATCCAACAATGAAAAATACGATGCATCTTACCCCTCAGTGACCAATATTTTATATTGAGAAGGTCTATTTTCATATCACTCCTTCTCTGTCTCTTCTGTGGAACAGCAACAGCTCTTAAAAATAAATACATAATGACTTCAGATATATCAGTTTTCTTGCAACTAATATACATCATCTAACATATGCGAGATTTTGCGAATATTTCAAATATCATATGCACTACTTATTTCCGTACCTAAAATACTTTGAACCAAATATTCTGTGGTTTCTTTACCTTGTAGTTTATCAACTACCAATTCAGCAAAGCAACTTATGTTCTTAGATTCTATGTTAGCCATGTCTCCAGCTTGGAACATAATTATTGATAAATTATTAGACGTCCCTCCTAATGAAATAAATTATGCATACCTAACAATAGTGTACGCAAAGAACTTTTAGCATTAGCTCATGATTCTATTGTCTCTTCACATTGTGATTTATTTAGGACCAGGATTAACTTATCTCCCTATTATCACTGGCCAAGGATGCAAAAATCAATTGATGATTATGTCAAAGTGTGTACGACCCTGCCAGAAATCGAAACATCGTACTGGTAAATAATATGGTACATACACACCTTTAGACGTTCCCGATGACAGATGGAGAGACATTAATATTGATTTTATTACAGGAATGACTCCTGATAAAAAGACTCAACATGACATGATCATGGTTGTTGTCGATCGATTTAGTAAAATGGCTCATTTTATTAGTTGCAAGAAGACTGATACACTTGAAGTCATTATGCAATTATTTTTAAGAGAGGTTTTTCTCGTCCTTTTATTATTTCCAATGGATATTCACCCTTCGAGCCTCAGTTGCACTAATTATTTAATATCTCTAACAGGTATTTTTCTCTTGCAGTAGAAACTGAACAAAATAATTGACAAACCAGAGGAAGTTGGGTGTCTCAGTTAATAAAAATTGGCCGTCTTGGTATTGAACAATGAAATATGAATTTCCTCATTATACCATACTGATGTTTACCAACCAACCTCACTTCACAAATCAAAGAAAAGACTAAAAAAATAAATAGTGCAACATGTCCAGATTCTTACCATAAGTTCCACTGTAAATGTATAATATTTAATAGTGGTTCTTATTTATTCGCCTTAAGTGAATATAAATGTAAATATATATATATATATATATAACTAGATTTTGTTTTATTTTTGTTTTTATTTTTTTTTTGTTTGGGAGAGACCCTAAGAGTGAAAAATTGTGAATACCGAAAACTGTATATCTAAGCTAAAACACTTTACAGAGAATAAGAATGTCATAGTCTCTCAAAATACACAAATGAACAAACCATCGATTAAATACATGAATAGACAACTCATACATGACAACCAATTGTTAACCAGGCAGTTAAAGTTAAGACACACCTAACAAAGTCAAGTAATTCATTTTGCTGATTGAGAGAAAAGTAATAAGTATTGAAAGGCATATAACACAAAATAAAGGTAAAACTAAAACGGACAATGTTTACTGCGTTGTTATTGTTAGTGGCTACGTCACTTCTATATTATTCAAGATATGAATCAGCGATCTTTGCTGCAGTTGGATTTTCTATATATGGTTACGTTGCTACTGATGCGTTGATTCCCAAAGTTGGTCCCTCGTTTATAAAAGTTGGTCTTTATGGAAAAGATATGAGTAAACCAGGTAAACCTGTATTACCTGAAACTATTGGAGCTGTTGCAACTTTAGTATATTTAATGATAATGTTTGTTTGTATCCCTTTCATCTTTTTTAGATATATGGTGATCGAAACTCAAGGTGGTGGTCAACGTAATTCTTTTATTGAAATAATGAATAATAATCTTAATAATGAACATTTAAAACAATTCTTTCCTCATAATAAATTAAGTGAATATTTAAGTAGTGTTTTATGTCTTGAGAGTACTTTCATTATTGGAATATTCGACGATTTATTTGATCTTAGATGGAGACATAAATTCCCATTACCAGCAATTGCTGCTATCCCCTTATTATTAGTGTATTACGTTGATTTTGGTGTCACATATGTGGTAGTTCCTAATTTTGTTAAGAATTGGTTATTTAATGGTAAATCGCTTATAGATCTAGGTATATTTTATTATATTTATATGGCTTCAATGGCCATTTTTTGTCCAAATTCAATTAACATTTTAGCCGGAGTCAATGGGCTAGAAGTTGGACAAAGTGTTATAATTGCAATTCTATCCCTTATAAATGATACATTATATCTGACAATAGGTATTGACACTGCCAAGGATTCGCATAGATTCTCCACTATTTTAATATTACCTTTCCTAGGGGTCTCTTTAGCCCTTTATAAATGGAATAAATGGCCTGCAAGAGTCTTTGTCGGTGATACATATTGTTATTTTGCAGGAATGGTTTTTGCAGTGGTTGGGATCTTAGGTCATTTCTCAAAGACAATGTTATTACTTTTCATACCACAAATATTCAATTTTATTTATTCATGTCCTCAACTTTTCAATATTGTTCCATGTCCAAGACATAGATTACCAAAGTTTAATGAAAAGGATGGATTATTGTATCCTTCAAGAGCAAGCTTGAAAGAAACCCCCCAAAGGAATGGTTTCTACCTATTATGAAAGTGTTAGATAAATTAAGACTAGTTAATATTGAGTATGACACCACGAAGAAGAATGAGATTGTTTCATGTTCAAATATGACTTTAATAAATTTAACTTTAGTATGGTTTGGTCCTATGAGAGAAGATCAATTGTGTAACACTATATTATTTATACAATTTATTATTGGAATTTTGGCATTATTAGGTAGACATGCTATTGGTTCTCTAATATTTGGTCATGACAATTTATGGACTATTCGTTGATAGAATGCTTATTTTTCTCCTGATTATGTATATATGCATATCAGTACATTATATATATATATATATAAGTATGCTCTTTAAGTTTTTAATGACTTGAAATACGTGTCTCGTAGTGTTATTAATTCATTCACCCATTGTTTAACTTCATCAGTTTTAATTAAGTTGACAGCTTGAAAAAATTCATCAAAATTTTTTGTGCCTTGAAATTGCTGTTCATATTCAAAACATTGAACAAATAATTCATATTTGTCAATATCTTTGACGTACCTTGCCTCCAATGAACTGATATTCTCATAAGATAACCAATCTTCCATAATCTCTTTTGATATCACGGGATTTATTGGTTTTATTATATCTTCACATATATATTTAATAGTCTCCCATTCCCTTCTACTTTTTTCCTTTTTACCAATCGGGTTTACAGGTGTGATATCACCAACTATAGATTCTGCCATATCATGAACTAAAGAAATCCTCATACATTTATCTCTATTTACTGATGGATTCGTTATCATCATACAAATACAACTCATTCTATACATGTGGTCTGCAATACTTTCACATTCAGTCATATTGTAATCTAACCAACCTGTTCGCTTTTGAATTTTAAGTTGCTGGATAACATTTAGAAAAGCTAACCTATAATTTGGTGACGGTTTATTTAATAGTTGTTGTACAGTTAATGGGATATGATCTCTAGGGTTCCACAATTGTGGTTTCTCTAGAGTTATATTGATACGGGGTGATGGTTCATTTTTAGTTGTCAAAGGGTCCATAGTGGAACTGCTATTAGCAGTAGTAGCGGTAGTACTCATCTTTGTTAAATTTTTCTGGTATTTCAATTGTGAAAGAAATCTTAAAGGTATAAGATAGATTCTTTTGGATATAATCCAGTTTATATTTCCAGATATCTCCACAATATTCCTAACTAACAGAGTTTTTTTTGTTATACTGGAGATTGCAGTGGTTATAAACTTATAGTAATCAAGTAATTATGTATACAGGGATACATAAATATATCAAATAGCCTATATTACATATTTATGTATATATTTATATACATGCAGTTTTTAGAGATGCTATTTTTTATTTATAGGAAAACAAAGAAATTTCCTCATTAGGAATTGCGATAAACATCATCGATAAATATTTTTTGTCATCAGATTTAGCTTAAATACGTTAAAATGCTAGAGAGAGAGAGAGAGAGAGAGAGGAAAAAAACTCCATTCCAGTCTCTATGAACCAGCTAACCCATACCTTAGAAATCTAATCACATCTCACTCCCTCAGAGCTCACAAATATCAAGAGACACAGTTAAAGAAGAAAATGCTACTTTATTCAGAAACCATGAATTAAAACTTCTAACATTGACTAATTAAAAAAAAAAAATACTACACAATTCTATGCTATAAAAATATATATCTTCTTTCTAATTAACTCAATTAAGCAATTAATTCAACAACACCACCAGCAGCCTTGATCTTTTCTTCGGCTAACTTGGAGACAAATCTGGCCTTAACAATGACTGGGACATTTGGAATTCTACCCTTACCTAAGACTTTACCGTAACCGGCAGCTAAAGTGTCAATAACTGGAGCAGAAGAAGCAGAGGCGTTCTTTAAGTATTCGTCTCTCTTTTCTTCTGGAACTAAAGTCCATAATTTGTCTAAGTTTAAGACTGGTCTCCAGAAGTGGTTCTTTTGCTTGTGGAAGTATCTCATACCAACCTTACCGAAGTAACCTGGGTGGTATTTATCCAAGTTGATTCTGTGGTGATGTTGACCACCAGCCTTACCTCTACCACCAGGGTGCTTTCTGTGCTTACCGATTCTACCCTTACCGGCTGTATAGAAAAAAAAATAGTAACACAATATATTAAAATAAAAAAAAGTAGATCAAAAACAGATGTCTTGAACTTGTACCAACTTTTAATTTAATATATAAGATATTTGGTTAGTATTTGATGATTAAACAGATATTCTATAAGTCATATTTTTAATATTCCAATGGTTTATCTTTATTACTCTACAAAAGCATTTAATACTACTCTGTTCTTTCCCTGCTACTACTGCTCAATATCGACATAATCTTGAGTACAGTCTTCATTCAGATATAATAAAAAGAATCACACAAATGTTGGTAGATTGTTATAAAACACGATGGAAGAGTTTTTATATCATTTACAGTATCATGTATCAATGAGACATTTGATAATGTAATTTCTCCAAAAAAAAAAAAACAAAAAGGAGGAGATAATAAAAAACCATAATTGCAGTATGCTTAACAAAGTAATTAAGGCATACTTGTTCGTGACTAACAATCGATTCTTTTATATTATACCCAAACTAACAAAAGAAAGAAACAGAATAGAAGCTCTATAAAGCAGAAAAAAGATACACCGTCTTGGTTCTTTCATTCCCTCTTCCAAATGGAACTACATACCTGAGACGTGACCTCTGTGCTTTCTAGTCTTAGTAAATCTGGTTGGCATTTTGTGTTTCTGGCTTAGTTGACGGGGTCTTTCTATGTGATTGGGGAAAAATAGTACGTGTAAAAAAGGTGAAAATACAACTATGCCCAATGATCAGTTGTTCTTAATTAGATGAAGTTAAATATCATATATTTTGAGTTTATTTAGGAGGTTTGATCAAAGAAATTTTCGTTATGAAAAAAAAAAAAAAAAAAACAGAATTGCAAGCTACGAGTTGAAACAAACAAACAAACCAAACAAAAAGAAGACAAATTGCGTCCTAAAAGAGAAACATGGATAATTTCCCCCAAAGGAAATTTTTTGGTTTCAAAGAGAAAAATTAATTAAAGTTTCACCTGATTTGAGTTTGACCCAAAAAAAAAAAAAAGAAAGAAAAAAAAAAAAAAAATAATCACAACAACAGAAGGTATGGGTGTCTAGATTTGCAACAGTCCTCTAAATTTTACACTCTTTTGGTGTCCTCAATTGTTTGAGTTGTGAATGTATTATTACCGTCGTTTCTTTTTCTTAGACGTCCCCCCATTCTCAAGACACAAATACTTTTGTATTAAGGGTAGACCCCTAGGATCGTTAAGATACTCAGTTCAAGAAGTAAAAAGGAACTGGGGATAAGTAGATACTTAACTGTAACTAAACAAGAACGGTATTTTCTCGAAGAAGCAATGGGTTTATAAGGATAAAAAGTCATTTTACAAGAAGTAACGAAACTCCTTAGGACAAAAACAAAAAAAAATAGTACAAAAAACTCATAAACATAACAGATCGATGACAGACATTGAATCCTTGTTAGGAGGATCAAAAGAACCATATCGGTTTACAAAGACATTGGTAATTGCTACTGCAGTAGCGTGTATGGGTTCGTTGCAATATGGGTATCATATTGCAGAATTAAATGCACCGCAACAGGTCATGATTTGTAACAGTACACATAGTTTTGACGGACACTATGCTGATTGTATTGACCTAACAAATCAACAATTTGGAATAATAACCGCTATATTTAGTATAGGTGGGTTATGCGGTTCGTTAGTAGCAGGTAAGTTTGCAGATAAGTTTGGTAGGTTGAAAATTGCAATCTTAGCAAATCTAATAAATTTTGTGTCTTCATTAGTTATGTTTTCTTCAAATAGATTTCGACAACTGTTTATGGGCAGAATTGGTGTTGGGTTTGCATGTGGGTTAAATATAGTCATTACTCCTTTGTATATCAATGAAATTGCTCCAACTAATCTACGTGGTTCATTAGGTACAATGAATCAATTCTGTATCAATCTTGGAATCTTATTAACACAGAGTGTGGCTATTAAATATGCCACAATAAACCGTTGGAGAAATATTTTGTTTATTGGTTCCATCTTATCGATTGTCAACATTATTGGTTGGTTTGCCATGTATGAATCACCTAGATGGTTATTGTCTAAGAATCAATTTAATCCAGCATATGTTTCATTATCACATATCAGAGAAAGATCAATTGACGAAGCTAAAATAGAGATAGAAAGTTGGCAAAGAGAACATTCTGATACAACTAATGATGAGGGCATCACAGAGCCTCGCACTAATAATAATAATAATAATAACATGAGTAATTTTAACAACAATAGTAATGGATCAGATATAACAATATGGCACTACTTAACATGCCCCAGGTATTCTAAATCGCGTGGAGTGATCACTGCAATTTTAGCAGGACAACAATTTTGTGGTATTAATAGTATAATATTTTATGGTGTTAAAGTGGTAAGTCAACTATTACCAAACCATGCTCTTCTTATCAATTTTGCAATATCAATAATTAACGTTATAATGACATTCGTATCATCTATTTTAATCGAAAGATGTGGCCGTAAACCATTATTAATGTCATCTACATTCCTTATGTCAATTATGTCAATTCTAATAAGTTTGAGTATTGTAAAACACCTTTCTTTCTTATTAGTAACATCAATCTTTGTGTATATTGGATTTTTCGCAATTGGAATTGGTCCAATCCCATTTTTAATCATAGGAGAATTGTCCGGTAAAGAAGATAAAGCCATTGCACAGAGTTATGGTACAGTGTGTAACTGGCTAGCAACCTTTGTGATTGGTTATGGATTCCCTATTTTGACCGATTATATGGGAGGATACGTGTATCTGATATTTGCTATATTTGCATTATGGTTTACCAACTATATATATTGCAAAGTACCGGAGACTAAAAATAAAACACACTATGAAGAAATCTGGAATGGTTACTAAAGAAATAACGCAATAAAATAGTAGATATTTTTATACTTTGCAGGGGGAGGGGGGTAGACATTTGTTATTCTCTTCTTTTTTTTTTTGTTTTATTTAGTCTCATTGCTATACACTGCTATGTTTAACTTTTATTTATATTCACAGTATTATTCCAATTACTTTCTTCTACTATTTTTCCCTTTCAAGATTTAAAAAAAAAAAAAGATCAGGATTTCCTACTTAAGTAATCAGCATACTTTACAGAAGTTCTTTACCTTTTTGGAAATTCTACAAAGTACACTCAAAGAGCCACTGTGTAAAGTAATAAATATGACGACAATAACAGATAGATATACAGATAGGTAGGTATTTAGTCAATTAGTTAAGAGAGAAGGAGAAAGAGAGGGGAAGCAAATGAACATAACAAGCTATTAATCACACTTAATTTTTTTCATATGGAACTGATCCAAGAAAAAAAACCCAAAATCCTTGTATCTAATCAAAAAGAAATAAAAAATGAACCACTTTTCTTCAAGTGGCATTGCATAAACTAGATGTGTGGATGAAAATGAAGAGAGTATGTTGTAATGTGTACTTGTGTGGCTCTCTCTAGCATCTGCTAATATAACTGTGTCTCTTGTCTCTGTTTCTGTATTTTTTTGCTTTTTTGTTTTTTTTTTTTTTTTTTCATTTCCATGTGGCACATAAACCATGGAATAAGTGAGGGGGGTATGGGTGTAGACGGCTCCCCCCCCCGAAAAGTGAATAATCTTCGAGAACTGCTAAGTGCATATTTTCTGTCAACTTTTTACTTCATAATCGTTGAAATGTGACTTATTTTTATTATGTCATTAGTGGGAAACAAAAGGGACTGGCAAAAGAAATCTATAACAGAGAAAGTGACGATACTGTTAATTGAGCATGATTAACTTCAAAGTAATCCTCAGTTCGAAAATATATTTACCTGTCGTTGTAAAATGTCAATACAGCCGTGAATAAATGTGCCAACATTCATGTATGTATATATATATATAAGTTTAAGCATGTTCATAATTTTTGTCATGTTAACGTAATAACCTTTCTACCTCCATTTGGATGGTTAATTCTTTGATCAATTTCATTAAATGATATCTGTCTTTGTACCGTTGCCTGAGAGTAGGAAAACAATTAATTAATACATTGTATCAAGCAAAAACTGTGTGCAACTGTGTCACAATATACACGTTATAGACACTTCCAGATTTTTTATTTCCATATTCATATATTCTTTTATTATTTTTATTTTTTTTTTATTGTTTTATTTCATTTCATTTATAGAATTAAGAATAAATTTATAATTATACTGACATGTCGACAAAACTAGATAAAAAGGAAAGAACCTTCACTGGCTGCTGGTCATGTCGTTTAAAAAAACGTAGGTGCGATGTACGCAAACCTGTTTGCTCGTTATGTGCTAAACATAATTTACCGTGTTCATATGAAATTAGATTAGTTTGGTCAGATGAAAATATTTATAAGACTACAGATGACGATATCATAGATGTTTTACATTTAGATAAGAAAAGAAATAAAGTCTCCAAGAATAGGAAACATGGTCTATCCAAGAACGAATTCAAAGATATTGTTCGATCGAATCAATCAATAAAGCATGGACAAAGCACCCAGGATACGGCTGACCGTGATCAATCTTTTACCATTAGTGTAAGAAGATTTCAAATTTATAACAATGAAGTTAAATCTGTCTTTGGTCCAAAACGAAACAGATGTTATGATCAGAAAATCATTGATAAAAAATTGACCTGTCTATTAAATGTCTTAGAAAATGAAATAGATTTAAATAATAACAACAACAATAATAATAAACATAGTATGTTTATCGATAAGGAATATCGACAAGGTCCATTCAATGCCTTTTATGTGTCTCCAGGTTACTCTCCTTCAAACAGAGATGAAAAATACGATACAAATAGTCTCACAGGTACTTTAAGTAACACTGAATCTTCTGTGTTTTCTCCAGGATCAGATATCTCACACGAAACAGTCCTTGACAATAACATGGAATATTTCTCTGAGATTAGTAAGGTTAATTTCGAAACCAATCAATTAGAAGAATCATACATGGGATTATACAGCGAACCCGATGGCACACTATCACCACCACCAACGTATACGAGTATAAATATGCATTCATCAGACTGTACTAAGGCCTCAGAGGACATAATATGTGATCTATTACCGACTCCTCGTACCAGTAACATGATTTTAAATTGTCACGCATATATCCATTGGTTTTTAAAGCATATAAAACAGGTCTGTGATGAGAAGCATGGATCGTATTGTTTACTTGACGAAATTTTGACAGATTCACATCCAATTGATGCTGAAAGGCATGTTAATAAATTGATCAATCTTGGGTCTCAAGATAAAGAATTGCAGGTCGTAGGGCTAACTCTTATTATTATCATATTTTGTGGCTTGCACAATATCGAACTTCGAATATTCAACCAATTAGAGAACTGGATATTGAAACAGAAATGTGTCAGCTATTCGATGTATCCGTTGATCAATTTCATTATAAATAGAACTGATTCATTTGACATTTTCAATCATTGTCATTATTTGGTTAACACATTCTTAGAGTCGGAGGATTGGTACCAGGAGAGTTTAACTTTTGAATTAGATAGGTTGATCACTGAGAAATTGGTTGGTAAATGGAAGGAAAGAATATCTGTACAATTGGCTTTAAATGAAGATATTACCGAATCTACTATTCAATTGAATTATTGGCAACTACAATCGAAATGCAATGAGCAATTTTATAAAGATGTTCATAGAATAACTGAGATATCTACAATGCGTCCGATATGTTAAAGTGAAGATGGGGGCAAGAAAAAAAAAAAGAAGAGAGAAAACACATGGAAATCATCATATTACTACTGTAGTGAAAAATATACTATATAAATAAGTAAACATATGTATAGAAATGTATGTATTTTGGGGCAAAACTTCATGATAGTTAAGATGATTGACATGAAAATCGTTAATTATAAAATGATAATACTAGTAGGAAAAAAAAATATATGTATATATATATATATATAAATATATACATTATATATATGTATGTATAAGCATTGAAAAGACAAATTAACGAACTTGAGCATCAACAAGTGTAGCAACTTTAAAGGACTCGCCTTTGGCATTAGTCAATTTCAATACAGGCTTATCTTTATTTTCATCATCTTTAAAGATAACTTCCAAGGCTTGATTAGTAGTGAAATGTGGCTGTAAAGCTTCCCAGATCTTTTTCTTTGGATTCAATTGTTTCAATGGTTCGTCGTCGCCGTAACCTTCGAAAAACACTTTATCACCAGCCTTAGAACCAGCAGGAGGTTCAACAAATTCGACTTTAGAGTCATTGGAACCACAAAGGACCATAGCGGTGGATTTGATGCCTCTCATATTAACAGGTTTCAAATTGCAGACAACGACCACGTAACGTTCTTGCATGGCTTCCAATGGGAAGTGTTTTACAAGACCGGAACAGACTGTTCTTGGACCTTCAGCGTCACCTACATCGATGGTGGAGACATATAAAGAATCGGCATCTGGATGTTTAATAGCTTTTTGGATGAACCCAACACGGAAATCAATGGCAGATGGTTTTGGTGATTCGACTTCTTTCTTTTCAGCGGCTTGTTTAGCAGCGTTAGCAGCCTTTTTGGCAGCTTTTTTAGCCTTAGCTTCTTCTCTTAGTCTTTTCAAGGTTTCTTCATCAGGTTTGCCTCTTGGTTGTTTAGCAGTTTTCTTACCACCATCGGCTGGAACGAAGAAGAAGAAGAGGCAGAAGCAGTTTTGTTAGCCTCAGATTTCTTATCGTCATTTTTCTTTTTCTTTTCAATGACTTCACGTGGTAAATCCAGGTCATAATTTAAGATTAATTTATCCTTTGTTGGAACAGCCAACAATTGTTGTAGGAAATCGACCCATCTAAAGATATGTCTATACTTTGAATAAACATCCTTGACGTCTTTGGTGCTGGTGACTAATTGCTTAGCGATAGGGAAAACAACTTCAAACATGGAGACATCAGTGACGGTTGGTTGTAGAGTGGACACTAAGAAACTAGAGTCCCTTAAAGAGAGATTGATCTTGTCTAAATTTTGTTCGATTTGACCAGACTTCAAAAGAGAGTCCCATTGAGAAGTTAACGCTAGTTGTTCCTTGGTCAAGTTGACAGCTTCTTTGGCAATGGCTAGGGATTGGAATTTTGTGATTAGTTCAGACATCGCTGTAAGAGTGAGAATAGGAACCGATGAGGTTTATATGTATATGTATATATATATATATCTGTATATATAGATATAGATATTTGTGATGGGGTTGCACCAGAAAAGAAGAAGCAAGAACAAGAAGAAGAGGAACTAACCGAAATAAGCATTGCATGGTAATCAAGTGTATTCAATAAGAAGTTACTGTATAAGCACATTAGCTCTTCTGATGACTTAATGGTGATAATAATAGTAGTACTGAATATGTAGCATCAAAAACAATGGTCATAACTGTTTACTCAGCTGAATTCAAATTTTTCTTTTTTTCTTTGTCACTTTCCGACTTTTCCACTGCTCGAGACCACGTCTTTTTTTTTTTCTTTCCCCCTCTCATTTTCTCTTGTAGAGGGGATGGGGCCGGGCAGGTCACTTCGAACGAGGCGGAAGCAAAAGGTGAGTGAGTTGAGGCGGCCCTGCTGTACGTTCGTGCAAGGTGATGTGGGATGCATTCCAAGCGAGAAGAGAAAAAGAAATAGAGTGAGACAGAGGGGAGTGTGTTGGATGGGTTTGGTCTATTTAATGGCATGCGAGTCCTGTTTTGTACAGAGATATGCTATCATGATACTATCGATGCCATGTATGCTGGAGTCTTACACGCACTATGTGGAGAAGAGACTGTGTTCAAAGTGAGACTTGCACAATTATACAAATACACACACACACACATATATATATATATATATATATTATATATGATATAGAGATGCATATGATCTTGATTAGCCTCGTTGAACAGTTTCCGATTGTTCATAAAGTGTAATGAACATACAAGCACGTGCGTGTGCATTTCTTCTCTTCTCTCTCTCTCTCTCTTTCTCCTCCTCCTGTCTTCTCACAGCAATTAATCAACTGATTGTTACTCTTGTTTAGAGTTTTATATCACAGTGATCTTGTAGGTAACAGACGTTAGGCCAGAAAGAGCAATGGCAAAAGCCCACACAGAGTTTCCTTATCTCTTCTTTATCTTTCAGCATCTGTTTTTTTTTCTTTTCTTTTCTTTTTTCAAGATTTTCAATCTCTGCTTGTTTCAGCAAGATAGTTTTGACGTAGAAAGCACACATGTGATGTCAATCATGTTCAATAAAATAAGAGGACTACTCAGCTTTCCAATGATATTCCCCTATGATTAGAGACTGGTTTCGAACCTGTTCTGCTCTTTCTCTCCCTCCCTCCCCCCCCCCATCTTCCTTTCTTACGGGATATCGTATCTAGCCAAACCAATATACAAATAAAGAGACAAGCCCATCAACTTATGAACATTGCTTCATCCACAAGCGATAACAAGACTCATAAGAGGAAACAGCGCAGAAAGAAAAACACAAGTGTTGCATGCATCCATTGTTCCAGGTGCCATCTATCTTGTGATTCAAATAGACCATGTAAAAGATGTATAGATAAAGGTATATCGGAGACTTGTGTAGATGCGCCGCGAAAGAGGCATAAATATCTATTGGGTGTGCCAAACAATATTCTTCCTCTTACAATGCAAAATGATCCAAATACAAATTCTTCTACTGCGTCCCCATTGAGTAACGGCAATACTTCTCCATCTAATTCTCTCTCTTCTACACCGCAGTATCAATCACAAAACGTTATGGTAGAAAAACAACATTTCTATAAACCACAACATATTATACATAAATCTAAATTCCTGTCGAATGCTGCAGACATCGAATACTCAATGTTGAGTAGTATGATTCAACAAGATGGTTTATTTAATAGAATCCCTGTAGATAATATATTATACCATGATCCTGTAGATAACACCAACACCACTAATTCTATTAATAATAATAATAACAGTAGTGGTAGTAGTAGTAGTAGTAGCAATAATACTAGTTCTACTACTTTGAATGTATTGTCACAGAGACCAAGTGAAGTAGCACTATTAAATACAAATTATCAACAAATGTCATCGGCAACCACACCTATCACAAGTAATAACAGTCCTACAAATGAAAGTATATTACTAAGAAGAGGAAAAAGTCCGCACAGGACAACAGATTCACAACAGATGATGAATACTACAATGAATATAATTGATGTTCCAACACAACAATATCCATCAATATTCCAAAATGTCTATTCCATACTGCTAGGGCCACATTCAGATCACATTCTCAGTTCAAAGATTAATCTATTTACACACCATTTCCCACTGATACCAATCGAGCCAAAACCACCAGGAAACAATTCTTTATCATTTAAAAGATTGGTTGCCTTGGATCCAAGCTATAAACATTCTCATTTACAGAAAAACAATAAAATCAATCAAATCTATTTGAATAACGAAACAATGACTTTCCCAGAAGTAGCGGCCACTAAATATCTTAATTCAAGTCCAGCAAATAGTTCACGTCTATCCTTTGCATTAGAATGCAATTCTCCAGAGATAACAAACATCAGAAATAACCCTGAATGGGAACATTCCCTACGGTACTCAACACCAATGGAGATCTACACCATGGTGAATAAACCATTTTCACATACAGCCGGGTTCCATCATTTACTAATGTATCTACGGAGTAGGTTTAATAAAAAAGACATAATTGAGATATGTCAATCGATGGCAGAATTCAGACCAATCTTCATTGCCTGTTCCGTGACTTTGACAGAAGAGGATATGATATTTATGGAACAATGTTACCAAAGAACATTATTGGAATATGCCAAATTTTTGGAACAAATCGGTACACCAACGTGTATATGGAGACGTAACGGACAGATATCATATATTAATGAGGAATTTGAAATATTGACAGGTTGGACAAGAGAGGAATTGTTAAATAAGATGACGTTTATAGTCGAGATATTGGATGACGAAAGTGTAAGGGATTATTTTAAAACTTTTTCAAGCGTTGCATATAAAGATTTTAAAGGATCGGAATACATGACAACTTGCAGAATCTTGTCTCCAATTAAAGGTAATATAATTAATTGTCGGTGTATGTGGACTCTGAAGAGAGACATATCAGGATTACCACTAATGATATTAGGAAATTTTATGCCAATATTATAGATTAAACGAAACTATTATTTATTGATAGCGAATGGTAGTATATATATATATATATATAGTATATACGTATCCATACATAGAATGAGGTTTAACTCAAAAATAGGAAATTATAGAATTTTGAGACTTTCTATTATTAATAGACACATCATGGTTCGAACCCACGTCAGGAAAACAAAAAGTTATAAGTCTTGCAGGAAAAACCGGAAAATTAGATGAAGTTAGAGGGGGAAAAAAAGAAATACATACACAAAACAAAAGAAACAATACAAAATACGGAAAATCATCCATGCAAGTTGGGCCACTCTATTGTTCTGTTGTTTTTTCTCGCTCCCGTTCGCCGTTTTAGGAAAATGCAAAATAATATACACACAAACAGACAATAGGAGATCTGAACGAGGTGTATTGTTTCGAGATCACTTGTACAGTCCACTTTAACGAAAATTTCCATTGTCCTTCTATTGTCTTCTGGTTTTCCTTTTATTTTTTTTTTAGTGCCTAGCAGAAAACAAAAAAAGAAAATTCCCAAAAGAGGAAGAGAAGAAAAAGAAAAACAGCTTTTGTCGTTTCTTTTTTTTTTTTTTTCGTTTTTTTTTTTTTTGGTTGATGCGATGAATTTTTTTTTTATTTTAATTTTCATTCTTTTTTTCCTCGACGACGACCACATCGTGTTTTTTGTTTCTATGTTTTTTTTTTCTCTGTCTCTCTGTTGTGCTTATTAATAGTATATATACATGAACAACTGGGATTTCATGCAAACCTACTATATGTGTTATAGTTAAGACTCATTTTACTCTTAAGTTTGTCTTTTCCACTTTGTTTCCTCCATTTCATGTAACTGTATTATATAGCTAAGATCAAAAATAAACACATAAGAAGGAAAGGGTGACGAAAAGCAAGAGATATCTATAAATTGCTTAAAGTCATTTTATTTTATTATAATATTCTTTTTTTTATTTCTACTGTTATTTTACTTTGTACTGTCATATTTTAAACTAATCTATTTTAGTATCAGATATATATTCCATTCATTTTTTTTTTTGGAAAAAGATAAGTACTCTAAATATCTTTAATTTAAGTTAGCACAGCATCAGTTTCTTTTTTACATCCAGTATTCTTTTTTCATGTATAGATTACCGCAACAATCTCAAAATCCGCTTTCTCCAACCTTAAACCACTTTATGGTTCATTCTCCCTCGCCTGTTCCTAGTCCATTACCAACTTCTAATATTCCTTTTCAAAACTACAACAGCAACAACGACCATAATAGTTCTAATAATAATGCCAATATCTATACTATTAATAGTATCAATACTGCATTTGATAGTCCTATTATAAGTAGTTTCAATTCAATGGAAAATTTAAATACTCTTCAATATCAACATAATCAAAATAACAACATCACTAACAACTCTTTCCATATGACAAGTTCAGCTATCTTTAACCATAACAATAAAAATTTGTTGTCTAACCATTCAAACTCTGTGCCACAGTTAACTTCGATGAATTTAGTGTCTCCTCAACCACATAGTCATATTAATATGATCACTGGTAGGAAGACTCCCTTCAAATTCCAAAATAATAATGCTCCACAAAAAAACAATCATGTTGGTAATAATATTTCAAGATCTTTACAAGGTACTCCCTATACTTCTAGATCTGCTAGTACTACAAATTTAAGTTATTTAAATAATGACAATAATAACCATACCAATATAAATAATAGTAACAGTAAGAACAATAACAACAACAATAGTAATAATGGCGGCAGCAATAATAATAATAATAACACTATCAGTCCAGATTCTCCATGGTTTCAAAAGGTTTGTGCCTTTGAAGAATGTGTTTCACAGACTTTATATATGTCACAGACCCCAAGACGTAAAAATATTAAGCACAGATCCGAACACCCCAATTCAAATGCTAATCCGTTGTTCTGGGATTCAATCGGAAGAGCAATGGGTCTATATCATGATTTGATGAATACACCAGAATTAAATTCTGACCGTGTCTCCAAATTGGTTCATCTTTTACATAATGGGTTAAGAGCAAATAGAAATCAATTGACTCGAATGAATAAGAAACCTGATTATGATTCTCAATCGTTCCATAAAGAAATGACAAACTATTTATGTAAATCGTTACGAGAGATATCTGATGATGTATTGAGTGGGAAAGTCGAATTAAATGAATATGGTGCCATGCATTTAATTACTGCTTTTAAGGAATTATTATTATTTGAAGAAGCTGTTCAGATCTGGAAAAATGCAATTAATGGTGTGAACACTTACACTTCTAACATTTTCTTAAATCCAAGGGTAGTAGGTGTTATTTTACCTATCTTATACGACAATGGGGTATCATATCCAGAGATTCAATCCCTTTACGAAAAGTCATCATCAATGATCAATTATTTCCACCCAAATTTATCTGTTGGGATGATTAGAGCATCTCTATCTGCAAATGAAAATGAAATGGCTTTGAAATTATTTCAAAAATTGTGTGAAGAGTCGACAGAGATGAAATACGGGTATTTGATCGAAACTCATTTATCATTTATCGGTGAATGCAAAGACTTGAACGTTGCACAAACCTTTTTTGATAAAGCATTGAATGATGAAATGCCATATAAGATCGATTTACAAGTATCTTATGTGAAATCATTTTTAAGAAATATTTGGAACCAAACTCATAACTTCAACCACATTTACAAGATATGGTACAAGTCTTCTTTACACTATGGCCGTAACGTTAATCATGGTATTTCATCCTCATTAAATGACACTTTTTTCGATATATTTTTTGAAAATTACGCTAATGATAAGGTACAAGGTTTCCAAAGATTACAAGATTTAATTCAAACCTATAATAATATTAAGAATATCGATGAACCGTTCTTTAATATCATTTTAGCTAAATGTACAATCTGGCATGATAGGAAGATTTTAGAATACATTGATCAAGCATATGAGTCGTATAATATTCCAAAGACAATTGTCGCATATCGAATTTTATTAAAATCAATGGGATCAATTGATGATGCTACAAATGAAGAAATTTTAAAAAGATGGATCGATCTTATCGGTAAGTCTGATGAAATTGGACAAAGATTCATTGCTAATGCAGATTGGGCAGCTTTGAGAGATGCTACAGTTACATGGACTCAATCAAAGAGAGATAATAACACACCTGTTACGATTAATATGGCTGATAGTGTTATGAACACTATCCCTCCAACACCTTGTGGCTCTCCAATTCCTCAAGGTCAAGTTGCTGATATTGATTTCTATTCCCATCCTGCATTCCAGGCATTAAATGCATCAGGTGCTTTTGATGATATGAATGCAGAGACTGGTTCTTCGAGTAACACTGTTACCCCAACAACAAGTAACCAAGTCACTACGTTGAAGGATGAACAGACAGATCCAACTAACGAAGATAGAATGATCTTATATTTGAAAATTGTTAAGCGTTATTCTCCATATTGTCGTGATTCAAGACAGTTAGCTAGACTAACTACTGGTACAGCCGTGAAATATTCTGTTTTACAAGAAGTACTAAACAAATTCAATAATTTAGAAGTTGGTGACATCCCAATTCCAGAATTGAGAAATTTGAAGCCAACCTGTGTTTAATCACACTATTTTAGAAATATTATCATTTCTATGTGGTACTCATACAAAAAAGTCATCGATTTGAGAGGATAGTCTCTTTTCATTGTTATTGATGTTGTTTAATTGAAATTATTTATCTTCCCTTTTTTTTCATTCCCTTTTAATCCACAAAAACATTTTATTCATTATATTTGCTTTTTCATGAAATCTTTGAAGTATAAATATTCACATTTTCATTTAGCATTGATGATTTTATGATAATAATCATATTCGACCTTATAAACAATATAATATCATTCCAAAGTTATGTTTTTTTTTTGCACCATTAATAGAGACATTTGTAAAATAATTTTTTTCAACGCATATCATTCTGTATAAGTTTCAATGTAACATATATCGTTATCCGTATATAATTTTAGACATACTATTATATATAGAAATTCTTGTTTGTTTTTTAGTGTATACTTAACAACTTTACATGCAAATCCTGTGAGGTGTTGTATGTAAATATAAATATATGTATTTGTGTACGTTGGTGATTATATCATAGTTGATGTCATTTGATTGATCTTGTATTAAAATTTTGTATTCTTATATGCCTGGTATTCAACTTTCTTTATACCCTCTTGTACCTTTTCTTCTAACAATTCTATACAAAGTTTTATATTCTTTTCTTCATTTGTTTCTATTAATAAATATAGCTTAGGTTCTGATTTATTATCTTTTGGAGCAGTGCCAGGTGGATAATAACGTCCACGAGTGGTAATGCTGCAACCAGTTTCGTTTTTAATAAAAGCTAATGTAGTATTTTTAGTAGCTTCCCAACGAACAAGTTGAGGCAAGTCATTAACATTAACTTTAATAGTAAAGGTTCTAGCATTATCTACTTCATGAGTTACCATTGTAGTATATTCAAGTTTAGGAATTTCTATATCATTCTTTTCACTGTTATTCACAGATGATTTTGTATCATCCTTACTATTCTCTTCAATTGCATTTGGGTAATAAGTCAACATTTCTTTATCTTTTATCTCTTGTCTTTGTGTTTCAATATTTTCTAAACCTTTACCTCCAAAACCTTTCAATAATTTAAATTTACCACTTTTCAAACCAGTTTCGAATTCGTCAGCCATTTGGGCAAGTAAATCGATCTGTTTCTGTTCGTGGGATAATAATTCATTTTCACGAATGGCTTTCTTTATAATATATGCTGCTGTAAGTTCATCTTTTAACAATAAGGTCAATGCCTGACCTCTCTTTGTACCACGAGCAGTTCTACCTGTAGTATGAACATATTCTGCAAAAGTTTTAATAGCATTATATATAACGACTAAAGAGACTTCTGGGATGTTCAAACCACGTGAAAGCACCTCAGTACATATTAAGATACTGTTGGGTGTCTGTTTAAAATCATTAAGGTTGGTCACTCTTTCTTGGTAAGATTTACCTGCGTGAATTGAAAATGTCTCATAATTGTAATCGTCCAATTTTTCATATAATGAATCACATATTTGTTGACTAGATACAAATATAATTATCTTTTCATCAATATCCTTGCGCTTTGACATCTCGATATTCCTCAAATGATTCTCCAAAATTCTCAGTAAATTATTAAACTTTTCAATATCATTATTACAAATTATGAAACTTTGCTTAACATTTTCATTTACCATATTAGCTGAATTAATTGTAATGCTCAATGGGTCCTTTAAAACTCTAACAGCAAACTTTTTCAGTTTATTAGGGAATGTTGCACTAAATAAGATACATTGTTTGTCTGGTCTTATCGCTTTCATAATTTGAGTAATTTGAGGCTCAAATCCTAAATCAAATAATCTATCTGCCTCATCTAAGACTACAAAGGAGATTCTGGACGTATTAACTAATTTCCCATTATTCAATGTTAAAAGATCAATAAACCTCCCTGGCGTAGCCACTACTATCTGAACACCCTTTTTTACATCAGTAATCTGCCTCTTCATTTCTGAACCACCTGTACAACAAAGTGATGTTATAGATCTGTCAAGCGTTGAAAATTTGTCAATTTCTTCATTTATTTGTAATGCCAGTTCTCTGGTTGGTGCCAATATTAATCCGATAGGACCAGTTTCATTTTTGGCTAGATTTCTCTGAGCCTTAATATGTCTGATAAGGGGTAAAAGATAGGCAAGTGTTTTGCCTGAACCAGTCTTAGATATACCAATGATATCTCTTCCTGCCATAATAGCAGGGATAGTCTGTGTCTGGATTGGGGTTAAAGTTTCAAACTTAAAAACATTTTCAATAAGATTCATAGTTGATGTGGATAGTCCCAACTGAGACCATCTTAGAACAGGGCATGGGCAATTTTTCCCTTTAACTTTTATGTTGCCTAAACTTAATCTTAATTCTTCAATGCTATCTGCAGTTAGTCTTTTTAATTCTTTTGGTTCATAATAGAATACTTTCTGAATCGGTTCTAGTAAATCTTGATTAAAGTTAATATTAGAAACAGTTTTCAATTTTTTTAGTCTTGCCACCCTTTTCATTTTATTTCTGGTTTCTATATCATTTTCAGAATCCTCCATTTTACTAGTATATATAGTATCAGACTCATCTGTCTCAAAGAGATCGAAGGCATTCAAATTTGTAGTGGAATTCTCATTTTTATTATTTATCATATCATTTTTTTCTAAATTATCCATTAATTGTTCAAATATGTCTATGCTATCGTTGTTACTGCTATTTGATACTTCATTACTATTGACAATATTTGGAGAGCCATCAATACTAACAGTAGAAGTATTAGGGAAATTGAATGATAAAGTATCAACAGGCTTAAACATTTCACTATCAAAGTTCTCCTCATCAAATGTAATTGGTTTATGGTTACTTTTAGGCTTTTTACGTGTTTTTTGGCTGACAATTTTATTGACACTTGAGTTTGGATCCATGCTTTGTACATCACTATCCTTAGATGCATCTCTTTGTCTCTTCTTCAACTTCCATGCCTCAAATTTTTTTTGCCTAGCTAAACTTTTATCATCTTGTAAATCTTTACTGTTATTAATATTCAATGAATCTATGTTTGATATATTTCCATCAGAAATGTTGTTAGTAATATGTTTTCTAGTAGATAAAACTTCATTATTTGTGGCAGTAATAGATGTAGTTGTAGTGGTGGTAGTTTTTTTGGTCTGTTCTAACGGTTGCAATGCCAATTTTGATGTAGTATCATCTAGAGTTTGCTGTGGTTGTTGATTTTGAATCTTTTTCAATTTCCATTTGGCTAATCTAGCTCGTCTCTCCTCTAGCAACTGTTGTTTTGATATTGTAGTTTCTGATAAGGGTTTACTTACTGATTCCATTACTAAATAATAGTGATACGTCTACACCTTTTGCTTGTTTGTTTGGTGTAATATCTTCTTCTCCGTGTTGTTCTCCTAACTAATGAGTTTTCTTGTTCTCTAGCGTTCAAATATATATATTAGAAGAACACTTTTGTTTCAATCACAGTTGTAAATCTTAATCAGATTATTACAGCTAAACTGACGTTAACTTTGAAGGTTTTTCCCCTTCTGTTATTAATCAATCCTGTATACTTCTCTTCCTAGCTCATCACTTCTTCTTCGTCTTCTTCGATGGAAATGAAATTCTTTCCTCCGTTGAGAATCTTTAAAGATCCAAACACAAATCCTAAAAAAAAAATGCTTACCAGATGTTATCTTAAAAGCAAATAAAGTTGGATGTATATAAGGACACCGTTGTTGTCAACCCTATCTAGATGCAATGGTGCATTTTGTTGCAGGTAGAAACCTCACCAGATATTAAAAAAGATATTGAGACTAATTTAGCCGTTTATATTGTTTTGGAAATAAATATGGTGGTACCCATTGAAAAGCCTGTATGGATGTCTCAAGAAGACTATGATAAACAATACGGTAGACTCAATCAAGAAGGTACATCTATCAAGGATAATGGATCTGAAAAGAAGTCAGAAAACTCAGTGACAGAACTTCCAGATCAACCAGGAAATTATAGACATGTTGATTCTAATAATCATCAGGTTAAAGAAGATGTTTTATCCTATGGAATTCAAAAACGTAAACGTGACAGATATGATCAAGAAGAGAGAAGAAGAGCCCTTGAGAGACAAAGATTAATAGAAGAACAATTTAAGAAACATGAAATAGAATTGACAGCTAATAGGAAGATCAATGTGGATCATATAGTTAGAGAGCATTATAATGAAAGAACAATGATTGCAAATAAAACTAAGAGATATTTATCACCAATCTTGAAACTACGTAATTTTAATAACGCAATCAAGTATATGTTAATAGAAAAATATACTAGGCCTGGTAATGTTGTATTGGAATTGGCATGTGGTAAAGGAGGTGATTTAAGAAAATATGGTAATGTTGGAATCTCGCAATTTATTGGTATTGATATATCAAATGCGTCTATTCAAGAGGCTCATAAAAGATATAGATCAATGAAGAATTTGAATTATCAAGTTATTTTGATTACTGGTGATTGTTTTGGGGAATCACTTGGTGTAGCAGTAGAACCTTTTCCAGAATGTAGGTTTCCTTGTGACGTTGTTTCTACTCAATTTTGTTTGCATTATGCCTTTGAAACAGAAGCTAAGGCAAGAAGAGCACTTTTGAATGTTACTAAATCATTAAAGGTTGGAGGGTTTTTTTTCGGTACCATCCCAGATTCTGAATTTATTCGTTATAAATTGAATAAATTTAATAGAGATGTGGAAAAGCCATCATGGGGTAATTCCATATATAGAGTGACTTTTGCAAATAATGATTATCAAAATAATGATAATGAATTCCCATCGCCTTTCGGTCAAATATATACATATTGGTTGGAAGATGCTATCGATAATGTCCCAGAATATGTGGTACCTTTTGAGACCCTTAGAAGTCTTGCAGATGAATACGGTATGGAATTGGAATTGCAAATGCCATTTAATAAATTTTTTGTGCAAGAGATTCCAAAGTGGGTTAACAGATTTTCTCCAAGAATGAGAGAAGGTTTGCAAAGATCAGATGGGAAACTTGGGGTAGAGGGTGATGAAAAAGAGGCAGCTTCTTATTTCTATACTGTATTTGCATTCCGTAAAGTCAGAGAGTATATCGAAACCTAATAAGCATTGAATATTTATCTAATTAATGTATTACATACAAATACATATATATATGTGCAGTAACATACATGTGTTAAATAGACAGTATGGTTAGGATAAAAAAAATGTGCATCTATTTGTCACTGGATTTATAAATCTGTTTTTAACTATTTTATAACCATTGTACATTAAAACATAGAATATTTGGACGAAACTGAGATATGACTAAAATTTGCTTTACATGAAGAACTTTCTTTGTAATTTGGTTTTATGATTGTTCATGTTACTATTATTAACGAAAAAATAAAAAAATGTTGCAGTAAATTTATAGAGAATGCAATAAATAATATATATTCTCTATATCATGTGCTTCTTGTACTGCTTCTGCTTTCCTTCTCTTATAATGCGGTTGTAACAGTCATGGTTTGTGAGTTAATTAACATAGTTGGTGGCAATCTTTCCAACCATATATCAATATCCTTGACATATTCAAGACTGTCTTCCTTGTTTTTATGAGTTCCTAATGGTGGGATAGGTAGAGTAGAAAAAATTAAAGCTGAATTTCGAGACAACTGAACCATCATATCATTCAAAATTAGATACTGTGCTCGACTTGGTAAATCATCAAATTTAATGTTATTCATTGCTTCGATTAAACTTGCATCAGAATTGCATGGAGATAAGTCAGGAATAATAGGCTTTCTTGGCGGTACATAATCTATGTCATCCTCTGTAACTGGTACAATTGTTGGTTTATCTCCTGTTCCGTCCTCTAGAATTTTAGTATTTGGTAATGTATTACTTGAAAAAACTGGTTTGAGATTACTTGAGGATGTGGCATTATGTAGATGCTTATTTTGAATATTATTAAGACATTTCTTTTTTAAATCTAACTTATTTAGTCTGGATGTAATTTGATTTATAGATAACTGGGATTCATTAATAGAAGCATCATCATCACTAGAAATATCACTAATCACAGGGGTGCTAAGCATATTTGTAGGTATTGTAGCACTCATCTTAAATGATACACCCATCTTTTGTAGTTGGGACACATCATATTTTTTAGATTTTAGCTTTTTGTGTTCCATATTAACTGATGTATTTACAGAAAAACGACGTCTTGGTTCAAAAGTTCTTCTTGCTTCACTCAATTCGCACCACCATTGATTATCTTCTAATTTATTCTGGACATAAGCTAAAGAGATTGAATCACCTTTCACAATGGTGTTATACACACGGAATTGATCTAATGATACTACCATTATAGTTGCTTCAATTCTTAGAATTTGCAACAATTTTGTCATACGGTCAACTTCAGTAACTCTATCCGCTTCTCTTTCGACAAATAAAATTACACGTAGGATATGTGTCTTTTTCCATTCGGGGACTGTGACCAAAATTGCACCTAATTGTAACATCAAAGTATGTGTATCAAAGTTTGAGGTGGTTATTGTTGGGCAACTATTATTTGGGTTCATTGTTGCACACATTTGAATTGGATATAAATCGATGATACGTTTTTCTGAACTATTTGTCACGACATTCTTTGAAGGTATATTTAAATATTTGAAACCATGAGCCACTGCAATATTTGATTGCATCAATGACAAATCTTCCAAAATTTGTACCCACTGACATATGTCGATCTTTTTATCATTTCTGCAAGAATCAGTAGGTAACTCTGAATAATATTCAGGAATGTTAATTGAGACATTATTTAAATCAGGGTTATGTTTTGCTGAGAATTGGTCGTTGATATGCTCGGAATGCAGGTCGAAGAATCCAATGACAGTAATGTTTGGTTTCATACCTCCAAGTCCAGAACCTAAAAATACATTTCGAATACCCCATGAAATGGAAGGACCCATCCCAACTTGAACAAATGCTTTTATTTTAGTCATATCTCTAATCTTAATCCATGCATTTTGTTGTTTTTTAATCTCATTATATTGGGTTTGGAAATCAGGTATTACAGCAACATGACCTAATATATAAAGGCCACCCTTTTTTAGGTGATTACAAAATCTAATTAAATTCCAACTAGTACGAGGATTGTCTACAAATAATAAAATTTGAGGTCTCCAATATTTAATGTTATCTTGTTTTAATCTTAATAAATATTTCCTAACTTGATGGTAAATTAAACTTTGAGAGACATCACCCCATGGTTTGGGTGGACACAGGTAATGGATTATTAAAAAAAGAATCATCATTCCAAAAATTAAAGCAGATGCAGTTGATCCATCTACAATTATCATTGAAATTATAGATATAACACCACCAGCAAATGCAGTGTATCTATCAAAATATTTGAAAGAGGGTCTAAAATTAGGAGCTGCAGCTATTTCTAAAAGGAAGCAAGCTAAGTTCATTACAATGAAAGTCAATAAAAAAGTCATTGTAATCAAGGATGCAATTTTATTTACATCGGAAAATAAGCATACTTGTGTTAAAAACCATGTAAACATCAACGAAATTCTTGGGTTATTACCAAAAATACCTAACCCTGGTAGGATAGCATCCTTCGCAATAGCTTCAAGAACATATGCAGCACCAACCATCCCTACAATAATAGAGAATAACGAGGTGGATAATTCACCCAAAAAGATAAGCCATTGAACAGAACTAACTGATTGAATAATTTGAACCTCTCTGTAAAGTGATTCCCTTGGTATTGAAAAGGCCATAAATATAACCACTACAGAATAACATAAGAAAGTGAACAATAGACCCCATAATGTGCCCTTAGGAATAGATCTTGATGGTTTACGCAATTCACTAGACATACCAGCACCTGCAAATATACCGGCAGTGGCTGGAAAAAATACACCAAAAAGATTATAAAAGGACTCCTTACTTGATCGGAGAGAGCCAGCTGCACCTTTAGTGAAATGTGGCAATAAATTACTTTTAAAAGTTGATAAGGATAATCCTGTATATTTAATATAACCATTATCGAATGCATTTTTTGTTAAAGTAGATATTGGTATAGATATGATCGAAGCAAATAATATGAAGAATAATAGACTTCCAGCTTTTGATACGGTTTGTGAACCTACTATTGCAATTGATAAGCAGATAAATAATACGATAGTAGCGTATAAAAATTCATACCATGTGCCGCTTGGTAAAAGAGGCCATAATACACCAACTGACTCATTTGTTCCAACAGTAGGGGCACGTAGATTATAAAGTATTGGTTCCACAATACCAACAGCATTCATGCCACTATTAAATACTTGACCTAGAAAAAACACTAATCCAATAGAACCACCAAATTCCGGTCCCAAACATCGTGAGATCATATAATATGCGCCTCCACCTCTAACGGTTCCATTAGTTGAAATTGCAGATATACTTAGTGTAGTAAGTAAATTTATTAGATAACTTAATAAAAGTAAAATTAGAGTGCAGATGATACCTAACTGACCTAAAATAAAGCCAAATCTTAAAAACATTAAAATAGAGAGGACGTTTAAGGCAGTAGGAATAAATACCCCATCATAAGTACCCAGTTTATCTCTATCTGGATTTGTCAAATCATATTTGGATGATATCTTTCGACCTCTTGGGGTGGCTTGATAACTGAAATATGTTTCACTTTCTCTTCGTGAGGAGAGTAGAGAAGAGGATTCTGTGCAAGCTGTTTTATGAGTAGGTCTATGAGATCCGGGTATATCATAAAACTTACTAACCATAGGTAGCTTAGCTTGTTTTAGTTTTGTTTGATTATTTGCTAAATGTTGTCAGAATCAAGTAAATGACTAATATAAAATAAATTGGAAATGTCAATATGAAATAACAAAAAAAAAATTAGACTGGGTGGAGGTGAATGAAGAGGAAATAGATATTTGTCACAAAGATGGAATGTTTAATTAACCAGGATATATGCTGAATATCGAATACTATTAATTGTATTTACACATCATTTTAAATGATTCAAGTAAAGTATAGAAAAGTAAACAAGTTGACTAACTATAGTGAATCACTTCGTTCCCTTATCAAAATAGTAAAAAAAAAAAACAAGTTCTCTTTGTAGATAAAGCTTTCTAGCCATCTCTCTTGATCTCCTGGAAAGAATATTTCATACTCTTGTAGCCAAGTTTTGGTTTCATAAGAGATAGAATCGAAAACCCGGACATCCAAACGTTTACCTATGGTGGTGATAGATATTGTGTAAGATCAGATTGATAAGTTATAGACACAGTGATAAATGATTCTAGCAATCCGTCAATTGGCACAACTAGGATCATTAAATGAATATTGCAATTACTATTATTATATATTGATATCTATGTATATTACAATCTATAAAAAGGAAAGAAGGAAGGAGAAACAAATGAAGATATTTGCAGTTGCAGATTGTAGGGTTCTCTCATCTTTCATTGCTTTGACTTCTTTACCTTGTTAGTACCCCTTTCTAATTCTTCCCATAAAGATTCTGGATCATCGTCTTCTTCTTCTTCTTCTTTTGCTGCTAAAGTTCTTTTTGCTGAACCATTTTTGGATTTCTTGGTAGAGTTCTTCGAAGTTTGGTCAGGTAACAAAATATCATCTTCATCTATCAATTCTACAAAATTGGATTTGGAACCAATATATACTCTAATCAAAGTTTTTAATGATTTTACATCAAATACACGTAAATATCTATCCAAACCAACTTGAACTAGTAAGTTTTTGTTTGGGATAATATGAATATAATTAGATGCACCTACTATATCAGATTTACCAAACTTCCCAATTAACTTGCTTGTGTTGGTGTATTTTAAGACTTGGTGTTTAGTATCTGTAGTGACGAAATTGAAATTAGTTATATCAGAGGATCTTAAATTTCCTAATGGTGTTAGTTTGTTGACATCATCATCAATTAATTCTAATGAGGTGAGAGGTTCTCTATTTGACAATAGATCTATGTAATGTAGTGGTTTTTTACCATGCTGGGTTTGATATATGCCTAAGTGGGAATACCTAGTAATAGTGATAAATTGATAATTTATTTGATCCTTTTGTTTAATGTTTTCGCTTGGGTTTAAAAATTTAAGTGACATTGGCCATACAGGGATTCTCATATCTAATCTATCATTTTTAACATTTTTGGCTTCCCAAATCTTAGACAAAGTTTGTAAATCTTCATTTAATTTATACAATTTAATCAAATTTTCTTCACCACCGATAGCAAAGACATGGGTTTTATCATTACTATTATCATTATCATATAATTGAACAAATTCTAAAGGGGGTGTAACCTCATGTGTTATAATTTTCGATATATTTGTATAGGCACAATTTAATTCTAAGATATGAATTGAACCAGATTTGGTCCCAACAATAAACTTAGTCTCATTTTCATCTAATGGAGTAATACAAATAAACTCATCGACCAATTTTGTTCTTTTCTTTGATTTGGTAAATAATGGTTCTAACACACTATCATTTAATAAATTATCGTCATTTATAAAATCCAGCATTTCAAATTCGCTGGTATGATATTCGACCTGTCTTTCATCATCTCTTTTTAAAATATTTTTTCTTCTAGTTAATTGTATAACCCCGTTGTTTCTAGCAATAATCATTCTAGTTGGATCATTCTTCAATGAATACCATCTATCAACTTTATTCTTTGAACCTTCTGGGACACAATTCTCTACATGAAATGGTTGTAATGAATCCTTTTTGGACGAATCAGTACCAATATTACAAATAATTTCTTTAATAGAACCGTTTTCTGGACATCCAACTAAAAACCTCATTATATACAATCAGTAGTCTAAGATATGGATTGTTATCACTATTATTATGGGTGAGAGTTATCTATTTAACTGTGGGCAAGGTATGATTGTATAGTTTATGGCTTGTATAATTGGATCGATGGCTTTCATAATACATAAATCGAAAAAATTTTCTTTCTTTTTTTTTTATTTATTTCTTAAAATTTCAGTGGAGGGGGAAAAAAAACTGCCAAATGTTAAGCCAACTTATAGACATATATAATAATAGAATGGTATGTAGGGAAAGTGAATGCAAGATTTAAATAATTTGGGAGAAGTGTTAGACATAGTGTGGAACTTTGGTAGTAATATAGATATTTATAACTCCATTTTTTGGTTTTTTTCAAAAAAAAAAAAAAATACTTTGTTGTTGATAAAATTAGATAAGGGAAAGAAATCCCAATGTGGTGTTGATATTTGTCAGTGATATATTGTTTTTTAAGCAACTTAATAGCAATAGCAATAATAATAATAGAGCATATGGTTAATAACTAATAGAGTAGTATGGATGCAGAAATAACAGTCAACAATTCTGTTAACGAAAATAATGAGAACGAAGAGTATAATGAGGAAGAAGATGAAGATTTTGTACCAGATAAAGGGTACAAGACAGTAAATGACGGACGGGAGGATGAAATGGAAGACGAAGATGAGGATGAAGATAGTGATGATAACGAACTTATAAAATCTAGAAATTATGCTAAAATTGAAAGTGATGTTGGTGGATTAATTAAAACTCGTAGAGGTCGTCAATTAGAGAGGGAACATCTGGCTAAACATAAATATGATAATATTATGGTATTTTCAGATTCACAGTTATCTGTCAAGATCATGGATGTTTGGAATGAGATGCAACATGAGAGCACTAAAAGGTTGGTTGATTCAAAAGCAGCAAGAAAATCAATTATATCTACCGAACCATTAATTGGAAATACAAAAGAAACATCAGCATTTGATTTAACTAATGAGGAAGAGGAGAAAATTTTGATTGAAAGAAGTTATAAGTTTGCAGGTGAAACAATCCATGAAAAAAAATGGGTACCCAAATCAAGTGCAGAGGCTAAAGAATATTTAAATAGTTTGAAATTTAATCCTAACAGTAAAGAAAATGTAAGTGGGGGCATTATTAGTAGTAATGCTAATGAAGATGGTAAAATAAGTGGAAATCCTAATAATATTAAGGAGGATTCAGTACAAGATGAATTAGTCAAAGAAAAGGAGCGCCAAGGTGGTGGTGGTGTTGATGACAATGATAATGATGATGATGTTGACAAACCAAAATTAAGAAGGCCATTAAAAAGACCACCGATCTTAGAAGATATTATATCTGGGGCATTGAAACCCAAATTAAGCACCTTAGAAAAGTCAAAACTAGATTGGGTTCAGTATGTTGATAAAGAAGGTATAAAAGATGAACTACAATATAATAAGAAAGGTGGTTATTTAGCAAAGCAAGATTTCCTTTCACGTGTAGAATCAAGACAAGATGCACAATATAGAGAATTTAGACAGAAACAATTAGCAATGAAATTTCAAACAGCTCAACGTTGATGTGTAAAACAAAGAAACCTAAGACACAACAAACCATACAGCAATAATCAACGGTTCAATTGGTATATGTTATAGGAGAATATATGTTTATGTATCACTAATTAATCGATCATATCACTGTGAACGGTGGGAAGATTGCGTGCAACACCTGTGCCTCTCTGGGAGGTTTGGGTGTTTGTTCTTGGTGTATGGGTGCACAAACCTAAAAGAAAAAAGAAATTTTTTTTTTAGGTTTTGTTTTTGGGTTTTGGTTGCTTCTTTTTTTTTTTAGTATAAAAGGAGAGACACCACAAGGTTTTCAAAATGATAGATTTTCATTTCTGCATTTCTGAAGTTCTCCTTAACATTACCTTTCAATTTGTTCGTTCGTATTTTTTTTTTAACGTTTTTTCCTGTTTTTCTTTTGTTCCTTTTTTAAAAAGACCAAATCTCTTTGCCTTTTGGCTTAGATCAAGTGTAGTATCTGTTCTTTTCAGTGTAACAACTGAAATGACCTCATTGAGGCTCATTACCTTTATATTTGTTACAACCACATTTTTTGGAAGTGTTTTTTTTTTATTTTTATTTATATAAAAATAGATGATAAATGGTTATAATTCTTAACAAGTGTCACTATAGTGTATTGAGTCGTATTAAGGAAATTCTGCTGGAGATTTCCGTGAGAGTTGGATTTTTTCTGTCTCGTGCAAAAAAAGTTCCTAGTTATATCATGGTCACCTATGATTGATTATGTGGTATCTGCTAATGAGTGGTACTGGAATGCTGCATATATATAGTATTTTGCTGAATAATGAGGTCTCTGGCACGTTTGAAGCATTTATGTTTATTTTTGTTGTTCTATGTTCGGATGAATGGATCAACTTTTTTATAATCTGCTTCTATGAGGTTTCGTTTGTTTTATTTAGATTGATAGGAGGAAGTTGGCGATTTTCTTTTAGAGAGACTTGGATTAATGGAACTATCGTTTTGATATGAATTTTTGAAAGAGGAGTGTATTGTGGGATAGCTTTGTTTCTTTCAAATTGTTTTTGGTTTGCCATCTCTTTTTTTTTGATGGATGTAATAGGGTAAGCTTGCTTATTCCCCATAGACTAATTTTTAAGAGATATATGGCTGTTCTATAGTATGTTTCTTTTTTCTGCAATGGTTTGTATTGGAATGATTGTTACATTTGTTCGGTATTGGGTCTTTTTTTTGGGAGAAGATTTTCGATTTCTTTTTATCTTTTTTATAGAGCGGATGAGTCCTCTGAGGTTATGAAAGAGCCTGGAGTGTGGACATTATTAGGTCATCAAAGATAACATTGTGGAGAATGAGGCATTTGTTATTTACTTTATACTATTTGTGGTGTTTCGATAACATTCTAGGATATTGTGTGATCATGATTTGGGGGGTCTGGAGCTTTTGATGGAATATCTTACTCTTTAAGAGTTTCTAGCGCCTTTGTTTCTTTATTCTGTTTTGATGCACTGATATTTTGTTAGTTTTATAATTAGAAGGGTCGCATTCTGTCACGTTAACACGGTGGTTGTGATGGTGACATCATCTCCACTTATATTGAGTTTGATATTCAGTATATTCGTTTGCTTGATGCTTCTTTCTAATTTATCATCACCCTTTTTCTAATTAATATGAAAAGAATGAGGCCATTCTTATTATTTAGAAAATATGGCGATATGTAAAGGGGATGGCATATGTATATATATACCCCATGTCGAAAGGTTGGGTTGTTACATAAGAAGTATGTTGTAAGGTATTAGTATGATTATATAATTCTATCACTATATGGTTTATTTATTTATTTGTTTGTTTATTTTCTTTACACATCCTTTATATAACAATTTTGTCTATAAAATTTAGGTTTACTATCTGCTGCTAATGGTTTTTGAAGTTGGTTTGTAAAAGATTTTGTTTCTGCTGTCAATTTTTGTAATAAATCTTCATGAAACGTTATATACCACTGAATCTCCTTTTGCAACTTAAGATCCCAGTGGATAGCGTCATTAGAAATTTTCTCATAGATATCATTAATTACTCTAAATGATTGGAAAAAATCATGGAAATAGTTGAATTTGACAATCAACGGTTGGAAAAACACCAATAACAATTGATCATCGAATGAATCGAATTGGTTTAGGAATTCAATAAGTTCATTGTATATCATATTGATCCCACTTATATTTGAGCAACAAAGAATCGATCTGCTAATCTTATGAAAAATATGTTTGAACCTTTCAACGACATTGATAAGATACACCGGTTTTTTGCCATTACCACTATTGAAACACGACGTTTTTAAGCGTTTTAAAATATTGGATAAGATATCCATGTATTGCAATAGTGGTGTTTTTATTAATACGATTAATTTTTTTAATATTGTCTCCTTTACTGTTAATGGTTCTTTTCTGGGCATGAGTTATTTAATTTCTGACTTGTGTAAATAGAGTAAGCGACTTTTATAAATGAACATTTTTGAATACTGCAAAAAAAAAAAATAAAAAAAAATATCTAATGTTGGTTGATATGTTGTATAGTAATAATTTTTACGATTGGGGGGAGGGGGAATAAGATTGTCACTTGCTGTTGTTATTTTGTATTAGCTATTATTCTATCTTATTACTACTACTACCACTATTATTATTATTACTATTACTGGCAAGTTAGTTAAAAGGGAAGACGGTCGACATATTTTGTTGTAAAGATATATAGCTACATATATATATATATATATATATATATTATAGAAACAGATACACGTATGCACAAACATATTATATATATATATATATATATATATGGTTTTTGATTATGTTCATATGACTTTTAGTGTATAGAAACAGAAAGGAAACACTGACTCATCTTGTCTTCTTTAATTTGTACCGAAAGGCGGGGGGAAACTAAAAGGGGAAACCATCTTATAGAGGAGAAAGGAAAAATAAATGTGTCATAACAAAAAAAAAAAAATTCGTTTCGAGTGAGTAATCCCAAAGAAAAAAAAAAAACAAACAAGACAACGCAAAATAGAGGAAAAGCGATAAAGAAGAAAAGTTTATAGCATAGTCAGAAATAAAATAAAGATAATTTGTGGATGAGTCACTTGGTTATCTTTTTTGTTTTTTCTTTTTTTTTTTTTGTTCCAAGATGAGTGTTAAAAGGTTGAGAAAATCTAGATATTGGTTGTACTGTTAATTTTTATAGATAGATAGTCAAGAGACACATTTGAGAACACTAAATGTTTCTGTATACCCAAACAATGCATATCTTATGGATATGAACATAGTAAAAAAAAAAAACATTTTTAGTCAAGTTGACTAAATATATATTAATTGAGAATTCTGAACACAAAGCGTGTTTGACATATATATTCTAATGTAAAGACATATGTTTGAATAATAATATATGCTTTGTAAACAAGATATATCAATGAAGAACAACAGAGAGAGTATGTCTGTTAAATAAATGTATAATTTAAAAAAAAAAAAGAAGAAAAACAAAAAAAAAAGTCAAATCCATTCTAATTAATTTATGAAAAGTTCTACATTATCATATTATTATCTTAGGCAAACAGTATATATTTCTGGTTCATGCAAGATCATTATCAGATAAATATAGAATAACTTAGACACTTTTACAATAATAGGTTGTATGAAAAAGAAAACTGTTTTCTTTTTCTTTTTCTTTTCTTTTTCTTTTGTCTATTGAAATTAGCGTAAACTCATTAATGTAACTCTGAAATTGTTCAGTAACTTTCTTGAAATAAAAACATATCTACTTTAAGTATCTAAATGAAATAGCTACATATTATATAATATATGTAGGGGGTGGGAGGACAAGCTGATACCCCTGTTGGTATATATATTACTAATAGCTGAATATTATAAATTGTTATTACCCCACTTCTTTTTTTTCATATCAATGTATATTCTTCTTAAAAATGAATAATAATAATAATAATAATAATAATAATAATAATAATAATAATAGCAACAACACTGGAGGCTTAGCAGATGTTATTTTTTTTTTGTTGTTATTACCCCATCTGTGAATAACGAGTAACATTTTTTTTATTTTTGTTGCAAACAGAATGTTACTTTTCACCAGTTGAATATATCCTCGAAGCTGTAAACTTCTGAGATATATTCAAAACAAGATGGAATAAAGAACAAACGAAATAAGTGACAAGAGTTGCTGTGGAGAAACTTGTTTTTTTTCCTGCACATGACCTTTCTAGCAACCACTATTCTAGCTTTGAAACATATAATAAGTGGTAGTATTACCCCTGTTACCCCATTTGTAAACAAAAATAAAAAAAAATAACTTCTTCTTCTTTTTTTTTTTAAAGTTTGTGCTGTTGTTGTTAATTGACGTCTATAACGTAATAACCGATTAACAAGAAATAAAAAAAGAAAAGAAATGGAGAAAACAAAAGGAGGCAAAAGAAAAAATAAACAAAGTTTTTTTTTTTTCGAAAGTTTTTTCCGCAATTTTTCTTGGAGAGGCTTTTATTGTATTGTGCATTTTTCTACGTTGTTCGAGAATTTCTTTTGTCCGTCTCCCCCGCCCCTCTTTCCTGTCTTACAACCAAAAATATTCTACGTAAAAATTTTTGTAAGGTTGTCTCTGTCCATATTATGTTGGTCTCAATAATTGTGCATTACCAAGTTTTCTCTAATTTTTTTTTTACTTGCAAAAAGAAAACGGAGGGAAAGTTGTTTTTCTTCCAAACATGCAGGAAAATGCAGGAAAATGCAGGAAATGTTTTCCCTCCCCTCCCCCCGCCTGCACTGCAAATTACAACAGTAACCGTATCTATTATTCTTGAAATTAAGTATTTACTTCTTCTATTCTGAAAACATTTCAAAACGTCATAAGCACTGTTAAAACACACATTCTTCAAAATAAATAAACAAATAAATAAATAAATAAAATAATAATAATAATAATAATAATCATGCGGGGACAGCAGAAAGGAAATTAAAAATAAAATCAATTGCCTGTAATATATTTTTTTTCTTGCCTATACCATTATTACTACGGTTGTACTATGTGATTGCCTTTATGGTGGTCCACTCCCCCCACACAAAATTGTTGCCTCCTCCGTTGTGTTGCTTATTATTCTACACTATTGGGGACGTGCTAACATGCAATTATTCTTCTTTGTTTGTTTTTTTTTTTGTTTCTTGCCTTCTTTCTCGAGGAGAAATCTAAGTTGCTTAGCCTGGAGCTAACGAATAAGTAAAAAAAAAAAAAATTCTACAATTGTTATCTGATGGTCCAAAAAGTGGGACACTCTTTCCTTCAGTGTATGTATATATTTTTTTTTGTTAAACTAAATCAAAATACAATGAAGTAAGATCCCTCGACCAGATAAGATATAAATAGAGTACGATTCTTTAATTGGAATCAAGTTTGATAATTTTCTTCCTTCTAAATTGTTACTTTAATTTCGAATATAACAAAAAAAAAAAAAACCACTGAACAAAATTGCAATAAATAAAACAAGCTACTGATAATTGATTTTTTTTTCTTTTTCCTTAAATTTTTTTTGGTTTATTATTACTAACAATGTCTCAAGTGAATAATGAGAATTCAAGTTCTACTGAAAGTGGATCTCATTCTGTTTTGTCTCAAAACTCAAACAAATATGATAACAATGATTTGAATAATTTCGATAAACAGGAAATTACTCCAGCTGAAATGCCAAGGAAACCCGCTTCTGCATATATCACTTCATCGATTTTGTGTTTAATGATTGCCTTTGGTGGTTATGTTTATGGTTGGGATACTGGTACTATCGGTGGTTACTTGAATCATATTGATTTCCAAAGAAGATTTGGTCAACAACGTGATGATGGGACCTACTATTTCTCAAATCCAAGGACTGGTTTGATTGTTTCTATCTTCAATATCGGTTGTGCTATCGGTGGTCTTGCATGGTCTAGGATCGGTGATATCTGGGGCAGAAGACTTGCATTAGTTTGGGTCACTATTGTCTATATGATCGGGTTAGTTATTTCCATCTCTGCATCAGACAAATGGTATCAATATTTTATCGGTAGAATTATTTCTGGTGTGGGTGTTGGTGGGATTGCTGTTTACTCTCCATTGATGATCTCTGAAGTGTCTCCAAAACATGTTAGAGGTACTCTAGTCTCATGCTATCAACTAATGATTACACTAGGTATCTTTATCGGTTATTGTGCCAATTACGCTACTGAACATGGCTACAAGGACTCTAGACAATGGAGAGTCCCATTGGGGTTGGGTTTCGCCTGGGGTCTATTCATGATTGCCGCCATGTTATTCGTTCCAGAATCTCCACGTTTCTTGATCGAAGTTGGTAGAATGGAGGATGCTAGAATCTCTGTGGGGAGATCCAATAAATTACCTGCTGATGATCCAGCCGTTATTGCAGAAGTCGAATTCTTAGCTGCTGGTATTGAGGCAGAAAGAGCTGAAGGAAATGCCTCCTGGGGTGAACTATTTTCTACTAAAGGTAAGATTTTGCAAAGAACTATTATGGGTGTTATGATCCAAACTTTACAGCAATTGACAGGTGCCAATTACTTTTTCTTCTATGGAACTCAAATATTTGCTTCTGTTGGTTTACCAGATTCATATGAAACTGCTATTATCATTGGTGTTGTGAATTTTGCCTCAACTTTCCCTGCCTTCTATATAGTTGATAAATTTGGTAGAAGAACTGGTTTGTTATGGGGTGCTGCTGGTATGATCTGTTGCTTTGTTGTCTTTGCATCAGTTGGTGTCACCAGTCTATATCCAAATGGTAGAGATCAACCATCCTCTAAAGGAGCTGGTAACTGTATGATCGTTTTCACATGTTTCTTTATATTCTGTTTTGCTACAACTTGGGCCCCAACTGCCTATGTCATCGTTTCAGAATCTTTCCCATTAAGAGTTAAAGCTAAAGGTATGGCTTTATCCATCGCTGCTAACTGGATCTGGAACTTCTTGTTAGGTTTCTTCACTCCATTTATCACTGGTGCAATAAACTTCTACTATGGTTACGTCTTTATGGGTTGCTTATGTTTTGCTTGGGTTTATGTTTTCTTCTTTGTTCCAGAAACTAAAGGTCTATCTTTAGAAGATGTTAACATCATGTGGGAAGAAGGTGTTTTACCATGGAAATCAAGTAGATGGGTGCCACCTACCAAGAGAGACGAATCTTATGATGTCGAAGCCATGGCTAATGACGATAAACCATTGTACAAAAGAATGTTGGGTCAATGAACGATATTACACAACTTCAAAATAATCACGAATCTGTTATTTTCTTTTCTTTTTTTTTTTATTTTCTCTTTATGACACCCTATTGTATTAACTAATAATAATTTTAATAATTGTAATGGACTACCAATATATGTCTATATAATAATATTTTTTTATGTCTTTTTAGGTATATATTCTCTAACATTTAATAATATTTTTTTCTTTCTTAATTTCTTCCTTTCTTATATTTTTTTCTTTTCTCAAATATTTTATAGGTAATAGATACAAATCTAAAATTGATGTCTTTACAGAATTCAACAAAACCTTTTGCCCTTATTATAAGCAAGACAGCCTATCTTGTAATAAAAACTTTTTTTTTATTTTGAAACGATTTTTTTACGTAGCTGCGAACTATTTCTAGTACTTTTTGATAGTTCTATTTTTCTATTTCTAAACTATAAAGACAAAAAATTACAGAGGTATCATATCGTCCAAAATGACCAAAACACATCCGTGCACCCCATTTTATATGAATAAAAAATACACCCTTTTAAACTGTAAAGAGCCCACAATTTTTAATTGTTTTAAGTAAATTTCCTGTACATAAATTAAATTTTTAATATAAAAATTGTTTTACACATATGAAAAGTGGTAGAATTTTTCTAAAATTTTCTAAATATAAATATCTAGAAAAAAACATTTTGCGTAAAATGAAGCGGTGGCTCAATGGTAGAGCTTTCGACTCCAGCAAGTTTCTGGAATAATTTGGAAAGGTTGCAATCGAAGGGTTGCAGGTTCAATTCCTGTCCGTTTCATTTTTTTTAACAGTTGTAAATCTGCAATATCCTGTAATAATGTAATAACTTGAGTAAATATTTAATATATAAAAATATATATTCTAATTGCTTGCTCATCTGTCTATAACACTGTCTGGTCTCTCTTACAGTAGGTTCTCATGTTACCGTTGTATCTTTCACACTCATACACCATAATTAAGCTCTCCTGGGATAACAACACAGTATAGACTACCCAACGAAGAGAATTGACAAAATATATTAGACCTGTGGTACTTCGTATCGTAGTATATTATATAAACTCATACTGAAAAAACATCCTTGTTTTAAAACTATGTAACTTCCTCTATGCACACCATTCTCCAATACATATTATAATTTATGAATATCCTAAGTAGGAAAGAGAATCAAAAATGCTTTATCCTCCTTCGTATCCCAATATGGTATGTGTCTTGTAGTAGAGCTCAAACTATTATTGATAATATGTTTTGATAATTGTAGTAAACTCCAATATGATGAGTAGGCCTACCATATAATATATTTAAAATGCTGAGAAAGAAAATTTAACTATTATTTCTTTATCATTTTGTCCATGTTCCATACATAATTGTATTGTTGGAACAAACAATTTACTCTCGTGGATTTATTTACAAGTAATATTCTTTATCCGTTTTGAGATTGATAATGTTTATTGGTTTATCTCTAATTATCTTCTAAATTACACATATGTATTCGTGTGATATTTCTGACACTTTATTTATGTGTATTTATGGCAGAAAATAATGTAGTTTACAGTTAGAAGCAAAATAACATATTTTTAGTTTACTAAAATTTTATTTTTTATTAAACTACCGATACATTTCAGATATTTAATTTTCTTGAATCATCAATTTATTTATTTTTTCTTTTGTTCTTGAAGGAATTTTAAGTAAAATAATAAAATTTTCCTTTCAATTTTTTTGAAAAAAGCAGATATTTATACAAAAAATATTAAAAATTCGTAGAGCATAAATTTAAACAATTCAACTTTTACTATTTACGAGATGGAAAAACTACAAATCCCTGTCTATATAAAATTTACAATCTATTTTAAATATATTATCCGTTTTTTTGTTAAAATCCAGGCTATATCATTTCGATACAAAGTTATTTGAATTTTCTATATAATGCCAATTTCATATAATTAATTATATAATCTGGAGAATAGAGGGAGTTAATAGTAGTAGAAATAATACAGATCAGAAAGAACTGTCAATAATAGGTTAGTGATTTCTAAAATTCTACAATTTAAAAATACAGATAACAGTAGGATTATAGAAATTCATTAACAAAATGTGTGGCTTGATCTGCATAGTTAGATAATATTGTATTGCCATTACCAGTACCATTATCATTATCATTATTATTATTATTCTGTGGGGCCAAATTATTGTAGACATTGCTACTACCATTACTATTACCATTATTATTATCACCAGTAGTGGTTGTATTGCTATTAATGTTAACGTTATTATTATTATTATTATTTGCATAATCTTGTAATTGTGCCCTTGCTTGTGCTTGTGCTTCAGCAGCAGCAGCCGTTGCAGCAATGACTTGATCATCAAAAGTTGCATTTGTATCAATCTGACCGTCAGTACCATCTATTTTATGGAAATCTAAAATCTCCGAGTACATCATTATTCTCCAAGTTTCTACTGGCAAATCAGCATCATTGAAATGCCAATCAAATTTAGCTTCAGCTACAGGTTCGTCTGTTGGATCATGATATGGCGCTAAGTAAGGATGTGCCAACGCTTCAGCTGCTGTTATTCTTTTCTTTGGATCGAACACCAACATTAATGATAATAAGTCCACGGCATCTGGCTCTACATTTTTGAATCTTTCACTGAAAGGTATTGGATCACGATGTGGCAAAGATGTAACGAACTTCAAAGTATTTTCAGAGCATATGGTATTGATAACATCCTCTGGTGGAGAGCCTAATAAGTCTGTTATAATTGAGAATTGATGAACATGATCTTTACCTGGGAATAATGGTTTCCCCTCGATCATTTCTGAGAAGATACAACCAGCCGACCAGATATCTACTTCAGTGTCATATTTTTGCCAAGTCAACATGATTTCTGGAGCCCTATAATATCTTGTGGATACATAACCTGTCATCTGTGGATCTTGAATTCTTGCCAAACCGAAATCACAAATCTTCAAATCACAATTTTCATTAATAAGAATATTTGAAGGTTTTAAATCTCTATGAATGACTCCAGCAGAATGAACATACTTTAAACCTCTTAATATTTGATATAAGAAGTATTGTACGAATTGTTTTTCCAGTGGTCTTGTCTGTAACAATTGATGCAAATCTGTACCTTGTAATTCTGTCACAAAATAGATATCTTCTAAGGGAGACAAAAAGATATCTTGTAAACAGATCAAATTCTCGTGTCTTAAATGTTTCAATAGTTTTAATTCTCTATAAGTTCTTTTGGCTAATACAGCAGTTGAAAAGGGTTTCATAATTTTTTTAATTGCCACAGGTTGGTTCGTTAGAGTGTCTGTTGCAGAACAAACCAACCCAAAGGCACCCATACCTACTGGGTTTAAATCTGTATACCTATTGGTAATCTCAAAAACAGTACCAAATATCTGTGTTCTTACAAATTCTTCACTAGCAGACATGTTTTAAACTAAACAAATAGATAAACAACAACAACAATAATAAGACTGGGAAAAAGAAAACTGAAAAAAAACAAAACAAAACAAAACAAAAGATGGTTAATGTTTATTTGTAGAAGTGGATATATGAAGGGTATCTATAATAATCTTAATTTGTCAATATTATCACAATTAATATTAGTAAGTATTGGTGATAGTAGCAAAAAAGAAACAAATAGTGGTTCTAGAAATTTGACAATTCAATAAAAAGTATGTGTGTGATTTTATTAACATACAAGTAGTAATGGTTATAGTTATATAGACGTATAATAGTTAAATGAAGCTGTTGATGTTTATAATTATTATTTCACTTCAGTTCTTTCTTGCTTTAACTTTTCTTACAGATAGCAACCATTGTTGTATTGAAGGGGGAAAAAAGAAGAAAGTAAAAAAGAAAAAAGACGGTAGGCGGAAAAGTGGCGGGACAAGAGAGAAATCTTTCGGAATCGACGCAAAAAAAAGTCAAAAAAAAAAAAACAAAAATACTTAAAAAACAACAAAATCCCCCTTTAGTAGCGTGACGGAATTGTTCCTACGTTATAAGATTGCCACAGCATTTATGTAGTACGTACGGGAGAAACAACCACTTACGTATGTTAACAGTATAATCTGCTCACACATAGGTGCAAACAAATAGAGTATATTTGTGCATAAATAAAAGCTGGGAGTGCAAGAATCAGTCAAAATGTTGTAATACAACAATGATGATGAGATAATCCTTACGAGTACTATAGATGATCAAAAAAAAAAAAAAAAAAGAGAAAGTAAAAAGAGAAATGCTTCAAACCCAATATATATTTACTACAATACGAACATTAATCCAAATGTTCTACCCTTTAGAAAGACACGGATAGAAAACACATGTAGTATCAGCCCCAGTTACCTAGTTCAGAACTATCGCAAATTTCTTCTATAATCTAGACATTCATCTTATTCTTATTTTACTACATATATATATATATATCTTGCCTTTCTAGCTTGTCATAAAATTAACTAAATTAATAAACCCATCGGATAAGAAATAGAGTATATGCATTTTATAATATTTAACTCCGTTAAGAGTTTAAAGTGTCAAATAAGAAGCTCAAGACTATTATTGCATTTATTTGAAGAATTATAAAACAAAGGGGAAAGGAAGAAACAAAGACATACGCGTCAATTGCAGTTTGTGGGCTGTTATGAATTGCATATTTTTTTTTTTCCTTTTTCGCGATTTTTAGAAGTATATGATTCTAAAAATTGTGAACAAATCAACCAAAAGAAATAAAGAGCAAAGATACTTTGAAGAAAAAGAAAAAAAAAACAAATATTGAACTGGATAAATTCTTAGACCATCTAGAGTCTGATAATAAATTTTTAGAAGAAAAAGAAATTTAGAATTTCTCTACCCCTATGTATTTTAACATTGCATAAGTTTTAAAATATCTTAACCCTATTATAACTTAGACTTTTTCCCTCATAAACTATATTTTTTTTGGTCTTTTTTAGTTCTTGAGTGTAGTAATAATATATTTTTTTTTCCAATACAGAATATGTTGGATACATAAAATAAGTAAACACTATTTATATGATCCATCACTCTTTATTATAATTAAGAATACTAAGTCAGAACTTCAAAATACCATAAATAAGTATTATATCAATCCTGTTTAACATTCAACATATTTTCAATTAAATGTTAAACCTAACGACTACCAAGAACCCCCTTCCTTAGTACTTTACATTATAACATCTTTTATCAAATCTTTCTTTTTCCTTTTTCTTTTTTTTAACCCTGAAATAAAACACAAATAGCTTTACAACAAAAATTCCAGATGTCATGAAAGAGTTCACAACATCATTTGACACGGTACCGTTCGTTTTGAAAGATTGTTTCTTAAGAAGAAAAAAAATATTTTCGCGAAAAAGGCACACTTTTTTACGCGTTTTTTAAACAATTTCTATTTTACTCCCTGACCTTCTCAAAGTGTGCAAGGGAGGACAAACCACAAAGAAAAAGATTTGTTATTTTCGTGGGTGGTCTTTGTTAAAAAAAAAAAAAAAAAATAGGAAGCGTAAACAATTTAACGCAGGGTTTATTCCAAATTGGGCAAATGGTGTGTTTTTTTTTTGTTACTTCTCTTTTTTGTGGTAACAAGAAAAACAATACTTGTTGGAGGCTACTACTACAGAAAAAGATAAAGACAACAGAATCTGACTTGGTTAACTACTAATCACCGAGAAAAAGAAACTGACCTGATTGAAACAACCGCTAAATTTCTTTTAACTTGTTTCCTTCAGTAATGGAAAAGCAGAGCGAAAGAGAAACAGGAAGAGAAAACACAGTCAGAAAACCAAACAAAAAAAAAGAACCAATTTCCTTTTCCAATTTTTGTCCCAGTAACCTTCTCACTCTATGCGTGTCTCTCTCTCTCTCTCTCTGCTTCCTTCCCTTCTAGGAAAGTAAACAATCTTGAATGTTTATTATCTTTTTCTTATCGAGCAATCTTTTACAACCTTCTTCTCTTTTTTTTATTTTTGTAGAATGATTCATATATATATATATATATATATATATAAGCGGTCTTCATTTCTCAAGATCTGTCTCTAGTCTCTTCTTCTCTCTTTCATACATCTCTTTTTTTTTTCACAACTTTTTAATTCAAAGTTAAAGATACCAAGAAATTAATCTTCGATCCGCTCGCTTATTAACTTTTAAAACTTTTTTTTTTACAAACTAACCAAGAAAGAATAGAAATGCAATTCTCCACCGTCGCTACCGTTGCTGCTGTTGCCGCTGTTGCTAACGCTCAATACAACTCCACTGTTACCGCCACTGCTACTGAAAACTTAACTACTTTAGTCACCATCACCTCCTGTGAAGACCATGTCTGCAAGGAAACTGTCTCTCCAGCTTTAGTCTCTACTGCTACCGTCACTGTTGACAACGTCGTTACTCAATACACCACCTGGTGTCCAATTTCCACCGCTGCCAACACTACTGTTGCTTCTTCTGCTGCTCCTGTCACCAAGAACGCTACCTCTTCTGCTTCTACTACCAAGCACAGTGTTACCTCTTACGAAGGTGCTGCTGTTAAGGCTTTACCAGCTGCTGGTGCTTTATTAGCCGGTGCTGCTGCTTTCTTATTATAAATTTAAAGTGAAAAAAATAATAGTGATAATATTAGAGGAAAACAAAAGAAAAAAAAAGGACTTACAAAAAAAGAAACCAACAAACATGATTATTATTATTAGTTGGTATTAAATAATAACAATAACAATAATAATAATTTTTTTTTTTGAATTTATATTCCATTATTTTTGAATTTATTTTACTCATATATATATATATATATAATACATATATTATATCTATTAGTTTATATGTAGAATATAATTATATCTAATCTTGGTTGAAAAATAAAAAATGTCCTTTTTTATTTGTATTGTTTTTTTTTCTAAGTCTTTCTTTATGAATAATTGACTTTTTTTTTATTTATTTGTTCGAGAACTAAGTTATATTTATACTTATATTATTTCATTAAAAAAGGGGGTGTTTTACACATTACCGTATGCACCCATATACATACATACATATATATATCTAAAATATTTAATTTATACCAATTTATAAATGGGATAAAACTTGTTCAACAGAAGAAACGGTGACATCAGTGGCTGGATTTTCTTCCTTGGCAGCATAGGTGACCTTACCATCTTCAATAATAATAGTCCATCTACCAGACCAGTAAACACCTTCACCGACTTTGAATTCGTAACCCAATGACTTAATTAATTTTCCAGCTGGGTCAGTAGCAAACTTAATATGGGTTGTATCGTTAACACCTAATGTTTTGGCCCATGCTTGATTGGCAAATGGGTTATCAACAGTTACGACAACAACTTGGTCAACGTGTTTGTCTTCCACCAATTCATTCAAGTATGTAATGTAACCTGGAATATGGGAAATAGAACATGTAGGAGAGAATGCAGCTGGGGCACCTGTAATCACCACGGTCTTATTTTCAGAAATGAACTTATCCCAGTTGACTGTTTCTGGTAATTTACAGGCTTCTTGGTCAGAATCTTTTGGAGATAGGGAAATGTACTGGAAGGACAAACCTTGAGTGTTTAATGGTTGGTTTACAACTGGAGCAGACATTTTTTTTTTGTTTTTGTTTGTGTTTTTTTTTTAATTAATTAATATTTAACTTATTGTAGTGTTTTATTGTTTTAATATGATACTCTTTTGTAGTATGAATATAAATATTCTAGTATATCCTAATGATCAAAAACAAACAAAAAAAAAATAAAAAACAAGGACCTGCTACCTCCCCCCTCCCCTCCCCTCTCTTTATATATCATTTTATTTGAATAATTCGTTGATGAAGAACTATCGTACAAATAAATCACCATATATAAAAGGTAATTCCCCACATTCAGGAAAAGAGTGTAAGAAAAAAAAAAGGAAAGAAAACAAAAAAGAAAGGACAATAAACTCTGAGGTATGAGGACCATCAATGACAATTACATCATGTTAAGATACAACGAAGAAACATAAAATTTACTTTAAGCTGATGAATTACCTAGATGAGAATAAAAAAGAGTTCAGCATTTACATTTCCATAATTCAATTACTAAGTAATACAATAACTAATCTCCCCGCCGCCCCCCATAAGCAGTAATAATAATAATATTAATATTGAACTCCCACATCTATAATCCTTTACATTTATTTTTTTTTTTGAAGAAAGAAAAGATTTTTAAGATTAACTACGAGATTTACATGCTGGCGACTATCAAATTTTCTTGTAATATTATTAGGTGTACTAAAGTGTATTTGTAATGTGATATCATTATGATTAATTAATTTTGTTGTAATTCTTTGTTTTTTTATGATAGTACCATTTAATTCCCCGTTGCCTATAATATGGCAGTGTGTCTCTACAAAAATTGTGTATTTTTCTTTTCTTTTCTTTTTTTTTGTCCTCCAATTTATTTAATTAGTAATCGTTCTATTATGAATATAATATGTTCTCTAAAAGAACCCGTTCTAGACTTGAGACCCAACATATGTTTTTGTATTAGAGTAAAAAAAAGAAATTGAACCGTTAGGGCTTGTTCTCTACCCTATTGAAACACAGGAATATTATACTGGGTTTAATGTTCTGTTTCCATAACAACCAATATTTTTTTGTAATTAAGTTTTCTATTATTTTTTTAATTTTTATTTTTATTTTTTTTTTTTTAGAATTAAAAATAAAAATAGAAGACAAAGTGAAAAGTTTGATTACTAATAAAAAATAATTACATATTTGATTTGTAATCCAGATATTGTTTATCTGTCTTTACCTTATTGTATTATTTATCCAGAATGGCTTACAAATTAATATTTCTTTGATAAATCGTTGTACTGTATTTTAATAAATGTCAATGTCCCTGGGATATATAGATATGGTCATATAGCAAAATAAGGATATTGATCTTCAATAAATTTCCATCTATTATAAGTATGTTTTCTGTTGGTTTGTATATATATATATATATATTTTCCCCATCTCTATTTCATTACTCCTAATGGATAACTGTTTTTACTATCTACTGTAACAATAAAATTGTTGATATTAGATAAAATCTTTGAGGACTGCTTAACTGTTCCGTCCGGTTTACACATTACAAATTTGATATATTTTCATATCTACCTATCTATATTGTCTACTCCATAGATCAAGCTACCCTTCTTCACTTGGTAAATAATATTCGTTCATGTTAAAGGTTCATATAGGTAAAGAAGATATTAAAGTATCCAAATATTTATTCCAAAAATATAATCCAAATTTATTTAAAACCAATGATGATAATATAACATTAGATTGTGACTTAGAGATTTTTAAATTAACCTATGATTTTATACAAGGAAAAGATATATCTTATAAAATCGATTCTTATCGTGTCTGGTATGACCTTAAACAACTGCTCATTCAATATCAATTAGATACCTTACTTAAACAATTGATTGAAAGTTTGCCATACTATATGGTTCAAATCGGTTATAAAGATTTTAAAGTTAATAAAAGTTTATTAAGCATTGATAATGGTTTGCAATTCGATTGGATAGAAAACTCTTCTATCCCAAACTTATCAAGCGTTATCTTTGAGCAGGTATATGAACTTTTAATTCAGTCTGAATTCTCAACGGATGTTAATAGGTTTTTTCAAACTACTATTGATAATACAAATAGAAAATTTTTGATCGAATATTGTCAATATTTCAAATTCTTTAAACTAAAACACCAACTGATTAAACATAAGGTTATTTCAAATCCATATGATGATAATCTATCAGAAATTCATATCAGTTTATCTTCCTTAGATGTTGATGGTATTACTTTGAAACACGGTTGTAATCAAGTGACTAACGAATGCACAAAAGATTGCAACAAAAAAATCATCTCGTCATGCGAGGATTTTAATTCTCGTTCTAATTCGAGTTCAGAAGATGAGGATGATAATTTGCAACCTCATAGAAAGAAACAAAGAACAAGTTGTAAAGTTAAGAAATCATGGGATATAATTAAATATTCACGTCCATATCAAATAGATACAACCCCAAATGAGTTAGTCTTTCAACTGGATGGAAATGAGAGTTCCCTGGTATTCAATAAGTTATCAAAGAGTATTTATATCGATATGGTTGGTGAAACATTAAAACAATTTGAAAACAAATTTAAGAACGTTTTACAAAATGAGGAGGTAGATCTAAATAAATTTAAAGGTAAGTATAAAAAACATATTGGTGGTCGAGAAATAGATCATTTGGTTTTACCTGCATGCATTTCAATTTGTGATTTGACTATTAATTCAATACCATGTCAAAATATTGTAAAATTTATCACTGAATCTACACAGATAGAAAGAATAGTTGATTTTTCTAATATGGAAGAATTAACATATTCACATGGGTTTGTCTTGAATTTAAACAGATCAATGTGGAAGTGTGGAGTTAAAGATGGCAAGATCATGATGATTGCAATTAAAGCTGATGCTTTAACTAATATTAAGGAATTTAATAAAGTTACACAATTTATATAATATAATATATGTATATGTATGTGTGAATATTATATAAGGAATATTGTATTGCTCTTTTTCATACTAAGTGTATTTATTGAAATATTGAACACTTGGTGGTTCGAACCTCTGAAGTTTTTTATATTCTTGGATCCTCCTTTCAATTAATACGGAAAGTAAAATCGAAGAAACATTACAGTTTCTCCTAAAAATATGTGTATACAGGTCATTGGCTGTTTGTGTTTTAATACTACCTTTTATATCTTTTGACCATGAAAAAAAAAAACATATAAATCTCTTTGTAAAACGGTTCATCCTTATGCAGGGGAACTGCTGATCATCTCTGTATTGTTTCAAATTGACCAAATGTTCCACGGACGCTAATCCGGGAACCAAGAGAAAGAAAATTTTTTTCAATTTAAATAATCTAATCTATCACGTGCTAACAATATATTATATATTAAGCCTGGTTCGGAACGAAGTTTCCGCAAAAATTTACCCGGACGTGGCGGAACGATGTGTTCCGCCATTCCGCTTCCGACCGTCGGAAAGTCATTCCGCTGGACCCCAAAATTTGCGGGCGGAAAGTTCAAAAAATGGGCAATTTGCGGGCGGAATGGTTTGTGAACCTTTCCGAACCAGGCTTAATATATTTCTCTATGTTTTTTAAAAATAAATCAAAAATAATGTTAAAGAAGAAAGCCCATCAAAATTATATATACTAAAATGATTATAATTATAGACATCTTAGTGTAAATATCCTAGTTAGAACATGAAACAGTCATTAAAATATTGAAAATAAACTAATCATATGATTACAAAAGACTATTTTGCTTTTTTTCGCTACTTTTTCTATTAACTTACTATTGGGTTAATGACATTTATAATAGAGGGGTTTTTGAGTTTTATGGCGTCATATTGAACAATAGTAGAAAAATTATGGCAAAAAAATTTTTTTAAGAAGAGAAGAAAGTTCATTAAAAAAAACTGAAAAGTTAACAATAACTACTTTTGTATAAATGCAAATATATTGTGCAGTTATATGGACTGGTTTTATGTATTTTAAATAAGTCAAATATTAATTTATTGAAAAATATCAAATGATGATTAACCATATATTATTATCCTCCAACTCTCTTGAACTTTAAATTATACAAGGACTATGTTTTTATAGATTGTTGAGGTAGTGAATTTGTGTTAAAAATTATAATATATTCCATCATTTGATAAGATATAAAATACTGTTTAAGTACATATATATAACGTGAAGTTATAAAAGTGTATTTTTAGTTTCATATAAAATTTTGATCACTGTATACATAATTGTACTTTTTTGTTGTATTCTCTTTCCTCTTGTCCCCCTATTATATATCTAATATCTAATTTCTAATATATTTATTTCCTGTTTCTAATAATTAATTTAAAGATTAAATATTTCTTCAATAGAATTTTTGTTATTTTATATTTCATAAGAATCTACATCTAATATGTTACTGAAGTTGGTGATTATGATTAAATGATAAAATTATTGGTATATTTATTATTTTTAAGGTATATTTGTTGAAATAGAATGTTCTAGTATAAAATAGATAGATAAATGAGATCTTAGTGGACTATAAACGATAGAAATAAAATATTTGTCGTTTAGTTAGAACTAAACGACTATGAAACCGTTTAACTAATTTACTAGTCGTTCGTAGAGAAAAATTAATCAAGAATTGCATATATAAACACAAGGATGTTTATCATATCTTATTTTTAATTTATTTACATTTTTATGTATATATTTATTTTTATATTATGTAAGAAGACGAAAAGTGAAGAACTTTACTTCTATTTTGTATACTAATAATTTTAATAACATATAAAATATAATTTGAGAATGTTTACAATCTATCCATTACATTCTGGCGCTCATTCTCAACAATATTACTCTTAGAAAGTAAAAATATATCAGCAAGCTATACACCTTAAAAGCCTATGCTTAGCTTACTTCCTCTATATATGTACTATATAAAAGAACGTAATGTGAAGATATGGTAAATCCTAAAGAGCCACAGGAAAAGAATAATTTCCTCTTAAATCAGATTCTGCGTTACGACGATTTTACACGACCCCGACGATATTGAATGTTGATCCTGTCGTAGAGATTATCTCCGGAATGTGTATAACTTATCGTTACCCTACCAATTATATTTTTCTAGGGTTTCGCGATAAACATTCCTAACATTACTATTACAATTCTTCAATCTTCTATAGATAATGTGTAAAAGTCAAGATATTTAAAAATAAAATATCGAAAGGAAATGGATAGATTATTCATATCAGTTGTTAAATTGGACATGATGGTATAGTAGATCTGTAAAACCAATAGATAATAGTATGATGATATAAATTTAGTAAGAACTTCTTCGGTTTCTTTCTATGTATGATAACTGCTGGAACTAAAGATTCTAGAATAAAATAGAATGAATCAATAAAATTTTAACCAATAAGAATGAATCTCACAGCAAATACATCTCCATAGTAGAAATATTGCCAATAAGATGTTTTACCCCTTGATACTCAAATAGGATATCCAAGTTTCCTAATAGGTATACTAACAGGTATCCCGAAAATACATACAGCAGTGAATTATAACAGATGATGATATTCGATACTCATTTCCAAACATATATAAGGAATATGAAGTAATCGATAATTGATAATATTTTCCTCACTAATTTTCTAACTATATATTTAATTTACTTTATAGCAACACATTTATATAACTCCTATATAATCGAAGAACTTTACTTCTATTTCATATAATAATAACTTTAACAATATATAAAATATAAATTGAGAATGTTTAATACAAATATATCACCCAAAGGCGCTCATTCTCAACAATAACTATACATAGTATAAACTTTACATATGAATAATCTACATATTTCTCTTTTTATATAAAATAATTTCTTGCAAGACTAAATTTTTCAAATTATAAAAAAATATTTTGTTGTTGGGGAACAATTCTAGCATAAATAATGTTAAGCCAGCATAAGTTTCCTACTGTTGGAAAATGATAGTTTATTACTGTCATTTTCATAAGAATTATTTTTTTAATTTAGTTTTTCTATTTATTATGTGATGGACAAATGTACTGAGCATGGAAAAACATTTTATTTTTCACCGAACATGATTTTTTAGAGTTGCGAAGAAATGAAAAATTTTAAAAGAAGAGAAAAGAAAATAAAGAATATTTTGATTAGTATATACATATATACATAAAGTAATAAGAAGATAAGCATCTATAACTTAATGATGACTGCCATTACCATGGACGCTAAGAGCTCCAAATTCCATCAGTATTATTACGTTCAAGTCGACTGTTATCAGAAATTAGTAACCATAAGGTTATCACATATCACGAAAACAAAAAATTACATTTCTCAAAATAAAAAAAGTAGTACTTCCCCGCCAGGACTCGAACCTGGAATCTTCTGGTTCGTAGCCAGACGCCGTGACCATTGGGCCACGAGGAACAAGTATTACATACGTTGTTGAAGTTTGAAGTGCAGGATAAAAATAATTAGTAACACTAACGAACGGTTAGTTAGAACAACGAATTATTATACTATCAAACGAATAGGCAGGACAATAACAACTATAATTAATAATACTATCGAACGGATAGTAGGGCAATAATAAATATATATAAAGACGTTATATATAGGTGTAAGGAACCTAACTGGAAGTCCAATAAATACGCATTCCTGAGGGTAACACCTGAGTGTCTGGGTGAAGAATTTTCGGGGAGTGATAATTATATCAGATCTTGACGAGGGGCCTTTGATTATTGAGGAATTAGTCCAGAGGTAATTATCTTATTTAAGTATGTCTTAGTATTGATATTAATAGTTGCTCCTTAATATCATACAACAACTAAGTTAAAACAAGAAGAATAAGTTATAATGCTACATCAGATTTATTTAATTAGTTTTATATAGAGCCTAAGTAAGAGTATTTATATTTATACTAACTGAGATAAGTCATCCATTTACCTATAACAACTCTCATATATTGCTTGTCTTATTTTTTGTGCATAATATACTATAAACATCTATAAGTTAGACACAAATACAATTTTTAGATACCAAGATGATAAACCTTTATATGTAAATCTGCTGGAAATATTAGACGAGTATACACACTCATATAAACCAATGATTGGAGATAAATTAGTGGGCATTATTATTATTAAATCTAATAAAATAAATGATTGTACACAACCACATAAAAATACATGGTTTGTTCGAAAAATGAAATTATATAAAGGACAACTATAAGAAAGTAAAGAACAAGTTTTTATAATTTATCTCTGAATATTTTAAGTAAATTAATTTTATTTATATATATATTGATTTTTATATTTTATATAGAGAAGACTGAAGAATTGTAATACTATTAAGTATACTAATAAATTCACTATTTAACCATGACCACTAGCTTCAACAACATCTTAGATGCATCTTCTTATGAAAGAGATGGAACTTTTCAGACAATTTTGGTCATGATACTCAGAAACTGTTGGTTTACTATTCCCAATTAACCTTACGTGTGCTCATTATAATGAAATATTACAATCATTTTTGTCAAAAAAATAAAATTATCCTGAAATTCCTGCTCTTTTTTTGTGAAACTAATTAATATTCCACACAGTCAATAATTTACTATAGATAAATTTCTGGAATAAACAAAACAAATTTGTCGATGTACTATGTACCTATATACCTATGAGCTAATCCTTTTTATCTAAAAACACGTTCGAATCTACCTTCAAGTTCTCAACAGTATTATCGTTTGAAGTAGATAAACCAAACATCATCTCTTTGCCACTATCTATTTCATCTTGTCTTTTATTAACATGAATTCCAAGTCCCAATAAAGCATTTTCGAAGACATTTCTTGTGCTTTTATAAGACATATTATTGTCCATGATAACATTTTTGTTAGTATTAGATATATCCTCCTCTTCTTTCAGATTTTCATTCTCTGATTTATTTGATCGGTCATCATCTTTCATATGCTTTTCTATCTGTTGATACTGTTCTTTCTTATCCCTTCTAAAATAATCTTTCCATTGGCTCCATATGTTATTTACTGATGGTTGTGATTGAGTGTTAGATACTTCTGATGAATTTGAGACCGACTGAGATCCAGACACTACTCTTGATATACTATTTGCTTCACTCTTATTAGAAACATCAGTTAAGCTATTATCATTTTCAGTATCCTGCTTATCGTCATTTTTATCCAGACTATTTGTATCACCATTGATACTCTCCTTACTTCTACTAGCTGTACTTCTCTTGAAGTTCTGTAAAGTATTTAAAAACCTTTGCTGAAATAAAGTAAATGGGTCTACACCATTGTAAACATGTCTTGGTGGGAATAAATCAAATATACGATCATCTGTTATATTATTAAAAATCTGGAAATTTTGCGTCGTCAACCAAGATTTAACCCAATTAATATTGAATGTATTAATTGATCTACTTTTAATCATATCTTCATTAATTGTAGCCATAGCTATTTCATTACCTTCATGTAAATTCAGATATTCATACAATTTCACACTGCTTAATAAACCAAACAAATATTCTTCAAACTGACTTCGAAGAAAATCATCACTGCCTTCATATGATATATTTGTTATCCTTGTACATTTCTCATCTAATTTCTCTGAACTTATGTTATTAGAAGCTTCTGATGAATTAACAATATCTACAATTGAATCAATCCATTTCTTATCATAATGTGAAAGAGTTAATAATGATTGTAAATCTTTATTCAAAATCTCAATACTATTTTCATCCATATTAACAAAAATTTCACATAATTGATCTCTTTGTTCATATAGTAAGGAGTTTGACGTTCCAATCATGAAAAATTTCGTCTTATCACTTTTTATGTTGCCAATTTGTTGTAATGGTGTGTAAGGTGAAAATAATCCACCTTTTTCAAATATTTGTAAAGGTAGTCCAAGAAACCTATAAACAGATTTTTTATCACTAGATTTAAAAGAATCAACAACATGTCCATTCTCCACACCATTTTTATCATATAATTGTGGACTAATGGAATTATCTAAATTGAATATTAACTCAGGTATTAAACTTATTAAACCGAATTGTAAATTACAAATATTTTCGACATGGTTCCCATAAACAATAATTTTTCTTTCCAATAGCAATGCCTTTAATAATACCAATAAATTTCTTTTATGTGTTATTAACAAATTTTGTAAATGTATGCCCATATAGATTTGACTATTATCGTTGTCTTGAGACAAATGTTTATAACTAGTTGGGTTATATGTCGATATAAGACTATCGTATAATGTATTTATTATTTTTTTATCGGTGAAATCATGCTGCATGAAGAATACATTGGTAACAATGCTTAATTTTTCCTTAATTTGACTTAGAATTGGTTTAAAAGATATCACTACAATTGCCTTTTGAACAGTAGATCTGGTTACACTCTCGTCTTTAATCAAAAGTTCATCAGATTTAATCTGCTGTGAGCACGATATTGCATACAACGTTGTGTAATTTTCCATTTCATCCTCTGATATTTCAGTTACATCATTTGGATAACTAGATTTATCTTGTTTATTATAAAGTAAGGTGAAATATGTGAACGTCTCTTCAAAGGAATGTGAGCCATCCGGAAGAGCTTGAAATGGTAAATCTGTCCATAACTGATCTTCTTGAACACCTTCTGGCAGTCCATACCAATATTCTACTTCTGGACCTCTCTTATGATGGAAATCAACCAAACACACACCAAAGATTATTGGTTCCATATCTTTTCGTTTATCTTCTCTATTTTTTTTTTTGCAACCTTATGACGATTCCTAGCAGTCGGCAAATACCAAAATAAAAGCAAGTAGTATCAACAAAAATGTCTCTAGTATAATTCAAAAACTTATACACTATTCAATCATTTCTCTTTACATAAATACACCCTCCACTACCTTTGTTCAGTTTTATTGTTACTCAGTGATTTTATGATCTCAACGAATTCACTTTTTGATATTTTCTTTATTTGAAAAATCTTTAACTTTGATTATTAAAGATTCTCGTTAGATCCAAAACAAAACCACTATACTTACAAACGTGGACACAGACAAATAGCAACAACATATTTATATAGGTGTACCAACTGATTGTCACATCCCGTTATAACCACCGACTAAACCTTAAAGGTATTTTTGTTTGTTTTGTTTGTGGCTACAAGTCTAGTCCGTATCAATAGGATGACATTCAAATATTTATGTTGTGATGACGGTTCCGGAACTCCAGTGGGGACTGTCCTTCAATTTGAAAATGTGACTATATTAATCGATCCCAGTTGGGTTGCAGACAAGATATCATATAAAACAGCAGTTACATACTGGTCTGAAGTGATCCCCACAATTGACCTAATCATTTTGTCGGAACCAACAATCGAGTCTCTGGGTGCATACGCTTTATTATTTTACAATTTTTTGTCTCATTTCATATCAAGAATTGATGTATATGCAACTTTGCCAATTTCAAATTTAGGTCGCGTCTCCACAATTGATTATTATGTAAATAGAGGTATTGTAGGACCATTTACCACCAATGAAATGGATTTAGATGACATTGAAAAAGCCTTTGATTTTATTAAAAGTTTAAAATACTCTCAAATTGTAGATTTAAAGTATAAATTCGATGGATTAACTTTGACTGCATTTAATTCTGGGTCATCACCTGGTGGGTCACTTTGGTGCATCTCCACATATGAGGAAAAATTAATATATGCAAAAAGATGGAACCATACTAAGGGCACACTTCTAAATGGTGCAACCTTGTTGGATAATAGTGGGAAACCAATATCTGCATTAACGAGACCGTCTGCAATAATAACCACTTTTGATAAATTTGGTGCATCTAAACCATTTAAAAGACGTAACAGAGAATTCAAAGACCTTATTAAACAATTAATACTAACAAAATCAGAGAGCAAAGTTCCACCAACATCAACAGATACTTCTTCTGCAACTACGAACTCGATGAATAATACTATTATTATCCCAGTAGAAATTACTAACAGGTTCTTGGAATTATTTGTTATTATACATGAATTAATATATAGTAGTAACAAATTAGGCCAACCATTAAACATCCCCATTCTTTTTATTTCATATAGTCGTGGAAGAAATTTAACATATGCAAAATCTATGTTAGAATGGTTAACAGCATCATTATTGAAGAATTGGGGGGCTAAAGACAATACATCTCCATTTAGTATGGGTAACAGTTTCCATGTAATAAAAGTAGAAGAATTACATAAATTCCAAGGACCTAAGATCTGTTTAGTGTCAAATGTGGATACTTTAATTAATGAAGTTGTAGACAAACTTAAAAATTCTGATAAATTGAATATAATATTAACAGAATCTATGAGCAAGATAAATTCTAATCCAGAGAGTTTGTTATCTAAATTTTATGAGAAGTGGAATGTATCAATTAAAAAAGATTCAACGTCTAAAGATGGCAGTACTATCCAATTTAAAGAATCTATTGCCTTAACAGTCTGGAAGAATGAATATTTGAGAGATAAAGAATTGGATGACTTTAAAACAAAAGTAATAGAAAGAAGAGAAGCAAATAAAAGAAAAGAGGACCAACTAAGACAGGAACTAGAAAAAGGTGCTGATAGTTTTCAAATGAATAACGGAAATAAAAATGGTACACATAATGGAATTAAAAACAATACTTTTAATAATAATGGGATGAATAATAACGAAAGCCATAATAACGATGATGACTATGATGGAGATGAAGATGATGAGGACATATTTTTAATAAAGAATAGAGCAACTATCAATAATCAAAATAATGAAATACCAGTAGATATGTATGCCAATTGCAAATCAAAATACAAAATGTTCCCATTTAATCCAAAGAGAGAAAAACCAGATGATTATGGTACAATTATTGACTTCACTAAATTGATACCCAAGGAAGAGAGAGATACAGAATTTGAAGAAGACGAAATGGAAGACTCCAATATCGCAAGCAAAGATAAAAATGCATTGGCAAGAGCCAAAAGAAAACATGCTAATCTTGAAGGTGAAGATATAAATAACAATGAAAACGAATTCTATGATATAGATGAAGAAGATGAAGATGAATATATTATCGCTGATGTCCCAATAAAAAGAACAAAAAGAGGTCGACCATCTAAAAATATTAACCAAAATGAATCATCAAACGAAAACTTCGATAATATAGATTATTTGGATGTATTAAATAATCCATCAAAAAGAATTAGTGAAACTAAAACCATAGTACTAGATGTAAATTTGATTCCTTTTACTTTAGAGAACATTGTAGACCAAAGATCTGCTACTGTTATTTGGCCATTATTAAAATCAAGAAAGATAATTCTATTAGGACCACCAGAGGTTCAAAATGAGACCATTATAAGTAATCTAAATAAGAAGAACATTGATGTTGTGAAGACTGAGTTTAACGATAAAATCGTTATAGATACCAAAATGAAAACTTTAGATATATCTATTGATATTGAATTAGACCAATTGTTAAACTGGCAAAAGATTGGTAATGGCCATACTATTGCACAGGTGGTGGGACGTTTAGTAAAGGAAAAACCCAAAGATCATAGTAATGAACATTACCATTCAAGGGAGAAACTGATATTAAAAACACTAGACAAACCTTCTATTTTGCATCCAACAGGCACTCTGTCTATCGGGGATGTTCGTCTAGCTGAATTAAAGCGTAAATTAATGGAACAAGACCATTCTGCTGAATTTAAAGGAGAAGGTATGTTAGTTGTTGACAATGAAGTGGCTGTCAGAAAAATAAATGATGGTGAAACTATTATAGATGGATCACCATCAGAACTCTTTGACACAGTCAAATCTATGGTTACAGAAATGTTAGCCAAGGTATAGAATAAGCAAGTCTTTTCCTTTCTCTCATCATATATATATATATTGTGTGTGTGTGTTTATTTACGTATAGTCATTCTTTCACCATATTCATTAAGACAACAGCTATGACAAGGACACAATTGATTCATTGTTATAGATGATTCAAAGACATTGCAACATTAATCTCATTATTACTTCCATTCATCATTCTGACACCTTTCGTTAATACTAGTATAAATCCTGTTTCTCTATTAGAATGGTTCCTTTGTATGTCTATCTGTGTGTATATGAATTATGCATTCCTCTAACAATTGTCTGAATTTGAAAAGAAGATTGCAATGAATTTTTTTCAGCTGTAAACAGAAAATTCGAAAGATTAACTCTACAGACACATAGTGAAATACAAGTGCATTCACATATTTGCATATTGTTGTCTTTATCATAGATGATTTAAAATTATTTTTAGTTATAGTTTGATAGATAAGAATAACTTCAACAAATTCGAATCAACTTGTGCAAAAGACTATCGTATAAATAATAAAATAAATATTTACACATATTATTATTTTAATCGAATAATAGAAAGTTAGAGATATCCCAATGCCAGGTGTAGAAGAACGAGGTCGTATTGAATCTAAGAATCCTTCGAGAGTTAACCGTTCACTTTGGAATGGTGGAAAACCCACTAAGGTAGAAAAAAAGGTCAAAAGTTACCAACCAATATCACTGGTCCACTTACATTAGAACAAATATGTGCATACCAAGCCATGTATAGAATTGAAGAGATTACTGATTTACTTAATAATGAACATCTTAAACTGCCTGAATATATACTTAGATCCCAATCACCACCACCTAAATATGATGCTCAAGGTAGAAGGACTAATACAAAGGAGCAAATGTATAGAAAAAAGTTAGAGATGGAAAGATACAGATTAGTAGAGATCGCGTGGAGAATGATTCCATTTTATACACATCCAGAAGGCTATATTAAACCTTCTACATTTGAAGAAAAGTATTATATTCCAGTTGATCAATATCCTGATATTAATTTTGTTGGATTATTGCTTGGCCCTCGTGGTAACACATTGAAAAGATTACAATTAGAATCTAAATGTAAAATTGCTATCAGAGGTCGTGGTTCAGTAAAAGAGGGTAAAAGTGCTAGCGATTTACCAGAGGGTGCAATGAATATGGAAGATCCTCTTCATTGTCTTGTAATTGCTGATTCAGAAGACAAAGTAATAAAAGGTATAAAGTGTTGCCAAGGTGTTGTGATAAAAGCTGTGACTTCTCCAGAGGGACAAAACGATTTGAAAAGAAATCAATTAAGAGATCTAGCCGAATTAAATGGGACACTAAGAGAAGATACGTCACCATGTTCTATTTGTGGTTTAAAGGGTCATAAGAAATATGACTGTCCGGAAAGGGAATCCTTTGCGTTTAGGATTATCTGTCATAATTGTGGCCAACCTGGCCATATTACAAGAGACTGTCAAGCACAATTTCCTCAAAATTATAGTAACAATAATTCATCTACAAATAAAACACCAAACCGATACCATCTTACTGCCGCAACCAGCACACCCCCTAATAACAATACTGTTGCGAAGGTGTCTGATTTTAAACAGGCACAAGAGATATCATCTTCACGATATCAAGTTCCCACTTACCAATCAAGGTATTACAATTTTTATAGTGCTAATAATGGTCAAGATACTTCAACGCATGGTGACGGGAGATATGCAAGTAATGTTAGAAGATATCAATCAAGGTACCAAAGAACAATTCAACCCCAGCAGCGTGTAGAGCCCTTTAATAACACAAGCAATGATATGAATTATTATAACAATAGACATAATAACCATACATTGCCACAGAATAATTTGACAAATATAAATTCCAATGATTCCCTCTATGCAAACGAGTCAGTAAAAAAGGATACACCGGTGATTAATGTTGCCCCTGGATTGGACAATTTTGAAACTTCTATTACTCCTCCAGGAATATCTAATTTTACATCCACTATTCCAGGATTGGAAGTAAACGAAAAATATACTGCACAACGGGAAAATAGTAATAGTGGTGGAATCGCTGTCCCTCCAGGTTTAAAGGAATCATCTTTACAGAATCCATCATTACCACCAGGTTTATCTAATCCAAATATCGAGGATTCAACATCTGTATTACCACCTGGATTGTCACCAGATGCGTCATCTGAAAACTCCTTATTACCACCAGGTTTAGCAGGTCCGCCGGGCATATAATCTTGTATATAAGATATATATTGTTTAATCTTAATTTAAGAAAGTAAAGTTTTTTAAAAGTCCCCGTAGTCCTGAACTATGGAATACTCAATCTAAACATTTATGGATTGTTCTATATCATTTCTATATAATTATTTATTTTGTTCTTGTTTCCATTTCTTAGCCAGGGTTAAAAATTTAGAAGGTTTATTTGCTGACTCAGTTGGTGATTCATTATCTTCAGGAAATACATAAATGATCTTCTCTAACTCAATTCCATCTTGTAAGAATTTTGTTCTTTCTAGTTTAGGTATCCTCTTTGAAACCTTGTCCTGTGTCTCTTTATTCCCAAATCTCTTCTCAAATTCTTGTAAAGCCTTTAATAATTCAAATCTATTTTTGGGATCATTCTTATTTTTAAAATATATTAAGGCTTCCTCATACACCTCTCTACCTTTATCAAAATTGACTTCATTTGGTTCAAACTGAATCTCACTATCCTCATCTAAATGTTGATTTGCCTCTGATATAGCAATTAACTGATCATCTGTAGGTACTGAACATACATACATTGCATAGGAGATCCATGTTTCCAGTGAATAGTTCGTAATCTCTAAATATTCTCTATAAAGAGCTCTACCATTACTATATTCTTCCACATCTGTTTCAAAAGTAATAAATTTCTCCATAATATTTTTTCTAACGCTTAGCCCTAGATTCATTACTTCATTATTTAGCATAATTCTAAATATTCCTCTTACTCTATCTTCATCACCTAAGTTCTGTTCCAATTGAATATATGCAAACCAAGTGGACATATCCATTGGATTAAATTCAATAAATTTTTCATACAGTTTTCTTACTCTATCAAATTCTTTTAATTTAATTTCAATGTTTATATATTCCTGAAATAATTCTTCATTTGGCGATATACCAATACATCTCCCCAATATCTTTCTTGCCATATCTATATTCTCCTGTCTGATTTCAAATTGTGCAAATATTAGCCAAATTTTATTATAATTGACTTTCAATGGTATTATAATCTCTTCAATAATCTTGTTATACAATTCTCGACAACGATCAATATCATTTGATTTTAATTCAAGATAAATTAGACGCCTTATCCATAAAAACAAATATCTCTGCCATGAAATATCAACTTTATCCTGAGTTGGGCTTAGTGAAGGTTTATTATCCAGATCTGTAGCATTTTCTAAACTAATTAACATCTGTGAGGGGAAATTTTCTTCAATGAAATCTAAATATAGCCACCATGTATCATAATCTTGTTTTCTTTCAGATAATAATTTTTCGTAGTAAAACTTTCTTTTCATTAAAACACCTTCATCAACCATTTGACTGTCACCGTACCTTTTCTTCAAGTCTAAGTATGATTTATTTAAGGTTATATTATTCGGCCACTTTTCAATAGCAAGATCAAATATTGCCTTAGCACGCTCCGTCTCTTGTACAGATGCTTCCCAATTAGCAAAGGATACGATTAACTCGATCAAATTCTCTTGAAAATCTGGGATATTAGATAGCGTTTTCTCATGTGAGATCAAAGTATCTACTGCAATTGAATAAACTTTCCGAATTGTACTATTGGATCCATAGATGGATTCGAATTTTAACCATTTGAACCAAACTGTAGTTGTCTCTGGAAACACGTTAACATACCTTGAATATATATTCCTAACATTTTCCATTTTGTTCTGCCTAATCTCGAAGTCAATATAAGAGTCCCATGCATTTAAATTTGGTTCTAAAGATATCCATCTGTTAAAAAGGGATCGAACAACATTCCAATTTTCTAAGGATTCTTCTACAAATAAATATTTGTACCATAACTTATCAACTCTTGGCAGAGTAGACAGTGCTCTCTCTAAAAGATTTCTAGCATGATTAATATATTTATGTTTTAATTCGCAGTCAACATATCTGATCCACAATGGAATATATGAGTTGTCAACGAGCAAAGCTCTTTCAAAGATAGATCTTGCTCTTCTCATATCATGCTGCTCAATCTCAAAGAGAGCATATCGTATCCATTGGCCAATATCTAACCTATTTCGTTTCAAATATGATTCATATTCTGTTCTTTTCCTTAACTGATAGTCCTTTAACTCTTCTAAATCTATAATATCGACTTTTGTAGATATTTTAACAGGTTTCTTGCGGGCAAATGCCTCATTCAAGATACCTATATCAGTAATGGAGTCTTTCTTCTGTTCAAGAATAGAGTCCATATCCAAATAGGTGAGTAGCAAAAAAAAAAAGTTTGTCGATTTATTTATTCAGAATATATCTATCACAATCAAATGTCCCTCCAGTCTCCTGGTTTTCCCTCTCCTGAATATTACTAGTATATATTAATAGTATTCCAATACACTATATTCAACTGGTGCAAATGAACTTACGCAATACCCACGAAAGGACAGAATTGTACCACAAATGACCACAACACCAGTAGCAACAACCGGTGGACCGTGTGCAAGCTAATAGAGATCCATTCCTCTATCTTTTTATCTCTCTGTTCATCACACACACACATGTCTGTATCTGTGGAACCATCGATTTGTGTTTATTATACGTTTCCCACTGTGGATTCCTTAATCTTTTCCCCCCTCCGTGACGTCTTGCCTCGCTCCTTGTGCGCTACCAAAACACAGTGACACCAGCAGAAATTCCCTCTGGCTCATTGCAGGAAGCATGGATTGATACATAAGAGAGAGAGACAGAGAAAGAGAGAGAGTGAGATATATATATATATATATATATATGGATCCTGTCTACTCCATCCCAATCCACTGTAGCCTAGTGAATGGATAACTGGGATATCATTTAGTTAATAATGTGTTTCAATTTGGTGAATTTAGTATTAATATTTGGAGTAATAAACACATATGTTGTAAAGTTCGGATCGCAATATACATTGAAGATAACGTAACTTAAGTTACCAAGACTAAAATATTACATATAGTGAGTGATACACATGTAAATAGTAAAAAAAATAATCTAGTTCTTTCTTTTCTTCTATTTCTCTCATTTCTTTATAACGATATTCTTATTCAAGGAAAGATACTATATGACTTTCTATCTTAAGTCAAAAATTCCAACACTTCTTTATGAATTGGTACAATTCATATAACTCTTGCTCATTGGCAGAGTGTTGCAAACCATGATAAGAATGAAATTCTACCTTCTGGAACCCATATGTATCTACCATCCAATCCACGGATCGCTTCCCCAAGGATAGAGCTACAATCGGGTCCAACTCCCCATGACCATGGAATATAGGTGTATCCTTATTAACCAATCCATTAGCTTCTTTACCCTTAAATAGATCTTTATTACATGATATGAAGCCAGACAAAGAGACAAACCCTCCAAGTTTCCAGCCTAAATTAATTGCAGAGCCTAATGTGATAGCTGCACCTTGAGAGAACCCACCAAGGATAATGTTCTCTGCAGGGATACCGTCATCTATAACTTGTTCAATGCATTGTTTCACAATCCCATTCAACGACTTTAAATACCCTTCATTGTCAAATTGTTTCATGTTCGGATCCCATTCCTTTATATCAAACCATGCATTCATTGGGTAACCTCCATTGGCTGTGATGTTCATGATAGGAGCCGTAGGGAACATAAATGTGGTAGATTGGAAAGCCTTTGGATCCATGGATTGTAACTGTTGCCCTAGGAAAGACCATCCATTACCTGAATCGCCTAACCCATGTAAAAAGATTAATGCATGGGTAGCTGGTTGCTTTGATGCTGCTATCTTCACTAATTGGTTCATCTCTAGAGAGCTCTACTTATTTCTTTATACTTGTGTGTAACAAAAGTCTGCCCTGCTGTATCTAACCGACAGGTGTATCTTCTTGTTCTTTTTTCTCAGATACTTTCTCTTTATTGCCCTAGGTGTTTATCTATTACCAAACTTCAAATCAGAATTGTATCCACTTTGTAAAATAAGTAAATAAATATATATTAAAATATTTACTAGTTCAAGGGAATATATATCAGAATCCGATAACCAAACAAAGATAAAGAAGAAACCGTATATTCACAGAATCGATCAAAATATCATACATATGAGAAGACTGTTGTACTAAAAAAAATGAGTGTACCTTTACCTAATAATATCACTTTATTATCGTGTAATGATTTACATGATTTGATCAATAATCATAAGAAAGAATTATCACAATATGTGAAACAGTATCAAACAGATAGTATCGATACAATTATCAAACACACTGAGATTCAAAAGGAACAATTGGTGCTACTTCGAAATGAATACTCTCAACTAGAAACAAATAGAATAAATCTAAATAAAGAAATAGATTCCTTGAGACTGTTATACAAACAATATTCCACTAAATGGCAAAATTTGGATACTTTATTTAAACAAGAATATTGTGAAAATGCTTTTAAAGTTCAATTGAGAAGAAAATTAAATGATAAAGATGACCAATCTCAGATTTTGAAAAAAAGAATCCTTTCTATAACTGATATGAACCAACTGGATGATCTTCTAGAACAGTATAAAGATACAAGGAAGCAATATCATTATTCAAGAGAACAATTGGCCACTTGGGAACAACAAGGCACTTTAAAGGGTTGAGTATCAATCTCAAACTGGTCACATAATCTTGAAATGGATCTATCTCCAACACTCACTCTGTGCAACTTTCTTCTTCTTCTGTTTATTATCTGTTTGCAGTACTAGTAATATGTAACATACATTTATATCAATTTAAAACATACATAAATTTACATACGCCTATAGGTATCTAATGATTATTAATATAGTTTATAATAAATGCTTAGGATTGTCAATATCTCATCTATACAAATGTTTAAATATGAAAAAGAAACCTCCCTACTTTCATAAAATACTTCAACTATAAGGAAAGTAACGGACAGATCAATAACTTATCGTGTTATTGCAAGTTTTAGAACAAATCTACAATAGTGTTAGTGAATGATTACTACTATTTTTTTTTCCCATTTAGTTTCTGGAGTCTCTTATCATTTTTTCTATACACCGTTTCTAACTAGGATGTAGAAGTATTAGTATAGTTATTATTTGAATTATTTTCTTCTTGTTCATTATTTCTTGAACTAGTGCCATCACCACCACTACTGCTATGGCTACTTTCATTATTATCACCATTTTGATTATCTGTAGATGTTGAACCTACTGTAGTATTGTTGTTATTATTGTTAGTAGAGGCATGGAACACTTCATGCGCACCAAGATGATATGTTGAAACATTTCCTGATGATGTTCTATAACTTGCCACACCAGAATTAAATAATGTTGGAGTATCACCATTATTATACGTATCTGAAAGGACGTTTCTTTGTTGTAATAGTGCATTTCTAATACTATTTCCCATGGCCAATAAATCCAGATTTCTGGTTGCATTTTGCACATTACCTGGAGTTGCAGAAAAGGTGAAGTTAGTATTAGTTATTCTATTACCATTAACCGTTGGATCATTTGAAGGTGACTCTGATGAATTGGTGTTATTGGTGTTATTATTACTATAATTGTTCTGATTGATTAGACCATCAAAATAAGATCCAATAATAGTTCTAAAACGTTCATATGGTGAAGGTCTTTCATTTTGATTCAAGTTATTGTCACTTGTATCATTTGCAGTTTGGGTTTCATTATTTTCGGATCTGCTAGTGTTACCATCACTTACAGTAGTACTACCACTGCCAGCACTCGCAGTTGCACTCGCAGTTGCAGTTGCAGTTGCGGTGGTTGATGTAGTATTTGGTGGTATATACCATTGTGGAGTTATGAAAACAATATTACTTGTTCTAAATGGTATGTTCGTAGTAGATGTGGTAGTAGTAGAGGGTGTTGGAATAACAGTTGTAGATGCAGTAGCAGTAGTAGTTGATTGTTGATTAGAAGTTGAAGGTATACTGTTATTGTTATTAGTTCCGTTTGTTGCTACTGGAATGTTACCATTATTATTTTCTGTAGAATTAGAATTGTTGTTAACATTATTTGTGTTATACAGAAGATCGTGAATTCTTTGAAATGCAGCATTAGTAGTGGCAGCAGCTTGTGCTGGATCAACAGCAATGGGTGTGTTCACACTCTCTGCAATAACTTGTCTACAAAGTGGACATGTATTCTCAGATTTACACCATTTATATAAACACTCTCTACCAAAGATATGTCCACAAGGTGCTTTCACAGCAGAATGGTCATAAGTAGGATTGGTTTCTTCATCATTTGTTATTTGAGCCTCACTGCTATTAGTATTGGTAGTAGTATTTTCTGTAGATGTTCCACCTGAATTAACATCGCCAATGTTAGCAGATAAGTTATTTATAGGACTTGTATCAATATTATTACTATTATTATTATTATCATCACCATCTGATGAGTCACTTCTTAGTTTTTTTTTCCTTCTATTATTTTCAGATCCCTCTTTCTCATTATCATCATCATCTCTATTACGTTTCTTATTCTCATCAGAAACAATATCTGGTATAGAATCAACAAATGGTTCATAACATATACTACAACCGTCCTCTTTTACGGTTGGATCCAACTCTTTAATTGGAATCACCGGAAGAGACTCAAATTTCTCTTTCGTAATACCTCTATTATATCTTACATTTGACAAATCAACTATTCTACGAACTGCGATCTCAGATGCAATATTCATGATGGTTTGTAACCTTTCTTGAGTGTTACCTGCTGGGATATCTCTGAACTGTAAAAAGACCACGCCTGGAGGAAACGGTCTCATACCTCCAGGAGGTGGCTGCTGTTGTGGTTGTGAATGTTGAGATGTTGTTGTTTCTGAGTGTGGAGATTCACTGGTGGAGTTGGTAGGTCTTGTACTGCCAGCGTTATTAGTATTATTATTATTATTATTGCTGTTATTATTATTATTATTACTATTGTTCTGTGTTGCAGAAATATTTGGGGTTTCATACATATATTCAATAGAAACAGTAATATTGTTTCCAGTCATAGGTGTAGTGTTATTAGTACTATTAGTATTGTTGTTTGGATTAGTTCCATTTGGCAATGAAGCACCATTACCTTGGTTGGAATGTATGTTATTCCCACTTTCCGACATTAGCTATTGGTTGTGAATATCCTTGATATAATGGTTGTTATCACTGATGAGGAACCCTCGTCACTTTCAATTCCCTTTCTAACACTTTTTGTATTCTTATAGAGGAGGTATATATATATATGTATATATTTGTATAATTGATAATTTCTTCCTATATCATCATTTTTATTTCTCTTAGTAATCGAAAAAAAATAATTATGGCAATTCTTGTAAGAATTCCAGATACAGTGATATAATCTATATACAAATACTTGAAAAGTCAAAAACCCATGTAAGATCGTACCCAAGTGTCAAAGAGGCTCCTATATGTTAATAGTATGTTGGTGTTTATGGAAGTTTCTATAACAACTATAAATACTGTAAACACTGATGAGAATGAAAAATCTCTAGAAACATTACTCAACATCGATATATATGTGCCTATATATGTAAAGTGCACTATATTTTGCTCTGTCATATTTCATTAATAAACAACTTCCATATAGCATCTGCAGCCACAGTATATCCATGATTCTCTAATGATGATGTAAGTCTTTCCATCTCCTCGACTTGTCCCTCACTAAACTTCGAATTTGGATTAGATAGACTCTTTTCCCAACCACGTTTAGCCACCTCTGAGACAAATTCAGGGTGACCTTGGAACGTCAGTAAACACCCAGGTTTATAGAACCCTTGAATCGAACAACGTTTTGTACTCCCCCAATTAACAATAGATGGATCATGTTTAGGTAACTCCAAGACTGCATCGTTATGCACCATTGAAAGATTAATCTTATCTTGGCCAAACAATTTGATACCAGTCTCATTCAAATCAATTGGAACAACACCTCCTTCATAACCTAACGGATTTCTATCTACTCTACCACCTAATGCATGTGCAACAACCTGATGTCCAAAACATATACCTACAATAGGTGGGGTATTAATACTTAGATCCTTACTCTTATCATCTCTTTCATCGTTTAATAACAATTCAACCAAAAGCTTTCTTAATCTGACAATCCAATCTGTATCCTCTGAGAATGAATCATACCTTGATCCAGTGATGAATATACCCATATATTCATCTCTATTTAATTCTTCACGAGTCGGAATATCGCCGTTATATATGTCAAACACTTTATATGTGATATCTTTCTTTGATAACGAATTTGGCATAGTCTCATCTAACAGCTTACTTGTCATTTGATCGAATGTACCATATGGATGGGTCCATTCATCTGCATGATCTGTATGGAATATAGCAATCTTCTTCTTATTCCTTGTCATTCTTGTTTCAATTCTATATACGTTGACTATTTCTTCACTCACAATAGGTGTGCCATAAAGAATTAAATTTTTATACTTGGATGCTCCTATAAAAGGATCTAACTACTAACAAGACTTTATATGAGCCAGATCGTGGCTCTCACAATATATAATAACGCAGAATGTGCTTCTTTCCATATCTCATCTCTTTCAGTGATACTGATTACTAATCATCAATATTTTTTTCCCTCTTATCAATGGAAAAAAGATAATTCCTATCAATACATACATACATACGTACATATATATATATTGTCTGTGCAAAAATAATATACTATATAAGAAAGCTGGCCATTTCGTTTGACTTTGCTTGTTATTAGCATTATATATAGGAACAGAATAGCAATACAGAATTATATATGTGTCTCCATGGAGTTGCAATATGTTTAACAAATAACAATTCATCTCTGTTCTTTATTTCATTTTATGTTATCATATCAGATGCCCAAAAGGTCCCATCTTCGTATCTTAAAATACCTTTCTCTATCCAGTATTGTGCTGCATCCAGTAATTCTGAATCTGTCATCCCACATTGTCTTGATAGATCATCTATTTTAATTCTTGATATATCGTTATCAAATTTTTCAATTATTGAATATTGACTCATTGTAACATTATGCTTAGTCTCTTTATGTGTATCAGAATCACATAATGTTATGGACACAATTGTTTCATCTTTACAATATTTGATTACTCTTCCCGGTCTTAAAAAGTTATAACCTTTTGTATATGAAAGAATCTTGTCTTCTAATTGACTGTTAATCTTCATCCTATTTTCAACGTCACTGCTATGGTCTTTTTGATTTGTTTTTTTTAAATTCCAATAGTACGATGACACAAATTTAGGATATATTCTAAGATTATCTTGTACTATATGTTTTTCTAATCTGTCACTCTCTTCCATATCTCCTAACATAACGTTGATCTTATTGAACTTAACAAATATCTCTTCTTCTTCATCAATAGCGTTCACATATCTTATCCTATCATTATATCTTTTTATTTGTCCATCATTTATAATTAATTCGCTGTCGATATCGTCAATATGTTGTATTGGATTATTTTTATTTAACATAATATTAGTATTAGTTTCCCTACTGTTCTTATCTGTATGTACATCAATATCATTAACCGTAATTAAATTATGACCGTATCGAATTCTTTTATATATAAGATGATACGCAACCAAATATTTCTTACCTAATTTTCTATTTGGTGTCTTTAGCAATCGTAATGTAATAATATTCAATAATATTGTAATCAATTTATCTTTATCATCGATTATTGAAAGTAAACAGTCTGTTATTAAATTACTCCTTCCATAGATTATTCCATTTTTCATCATACTTTTATTCATACTCATACTCTCATTCACATCTCTGTTCTGCTCAAGCATATTTATATCTTTACCTGGATCCATTGATATGCCATCAGGAACCCATGTTTGATATTGTCGCAATAGATCGAACACTATCATGCCATCTTGCTTATTATTAGTAGATGATGACAGGGAAGAAGAAGAAGATACATGTTTACTTTTTATATGTAATGGCACAATGTCAGGTGATGTTGAAGTAAATGATAGTAAATGATAACCTTTTAAAACAGATGTCAAATCTGCAAATCCTTCAGGTTTAAAAATGTTAAAAATATTAAATTCTTTGTCATTAAGATTCAAAACTGAATATAGATAATATTCTATCAAATTATCTCTTGAGGCTAATATAGGTTTAACGAAAGTTGTCAAAACTCTTAAATAATGATCACGAATATTTAAATATATGAAGACATCTATGCTCATAATGAATGTTGTTAAAATCTCAATTGTACTCTTAGATCCATCACTAATAAACTTTTGGAATTGACCTAAAAAGTGGATCACAAATTTATCTATTAAACCATTATATTTGGCTATGATGCCTCTCAATTCAAATAAAGTGGGTCCAGTCTTTGAACAGTTTATAATCAATTCAAAAATTTCATCCATTCTAATATCAATAAATTGTTTCTCAAAACAATCATAGATTAACCCCAGTATATCTTTATCATCAACAATATTATTATTATTATTATAACATAAAGCAATGTTTGATGTTTGCAATAACCAAATAAAGCCTGGATATAGAGTATCCATAAATTTATCATAACATCTTTTGACAATATTAGTGTCATTCCATACACCCTTCATCAATTTATGACAGATATTTTTAATTTCTTTCAACATTATATCAAGCACTAATCCTTTTGCATTAAAACTATCACTATTACTCTCTTCAATCCATTCAATTAACTTTCGACAAAGATTAAAATCTTCTTTATAAATCAAACGTTTAATTTCAGTACTTAAATGATTTCTAAACTGTTTGTTTGTATCGATAAAGTAATGTCTAACAGAGAATATGACATTATCCAATGAATCTTCCAATGAATCTGCGTCATTTAAGATGGATATGAATTGCAAAGGGTAATAAAACTGTGATTCCAATTTGTATAATTCAGTATATGTAATTGAATTTGTATGAGTATTTAAAAATGTAAAATATTGACCTCTAATTATATTGTAATAATACAATTTAAAACCATTATTGAATTGCCTAGTAGAGGACAGTACAATTTTCTTGATTGAGTCCCTGACTCTTAATGAAGGGGGATGGCACTGATGTTCTTTTGGTAATAACCATTGCAATACAATATTCAAATCATCCTCTAATTGTAAATCTCCCAACTGTCCTAAAAGTACATCTACAGAAACCATCAGATCATATATACAAAAATAGAAAGTATTATTATCTAATACACCATAGGCAGTATATGTAAGTATATATGTATATATGCAAGTGCTTATTAGGGTCTATAACAGTATACAAACCTTATACAGATTTGTAGGTGTATCTTCTACATCTCACAACAAAAATTTGAATAGAATTATTAAATGTCCATTAGTTTAAAATCGACATAATAATGTTCAGTTAAAGAAATCCCTTTACAAACGAATAAGAAAAGGATAGAAACATATTGACACATGTATATAAATACACACACACACACACACACACCTATATATGTATATGTTCAGATTAATATAAGAGAATGGAAGAAGATGATTTAATTAAAAGTTTTGTTGAATTGACCCATTGCAGGGACGAATTAGCTAAGAAATATCTTACGGAGAATCATTGGAACATTAATTATGCATTAAATGATTTTTATGATAAAGAGTTGGGTAGTTTTGTTAATGAACCAGCCAATTCAAAAAAGATATATCCAACAGATTTAACAGACTTATTTAACAAATATTCAGATCAAGAGAATCCGGATGGAACAAAATACATCACTTTTGAAGGTATGATCAAGTTTATAGAAGAATTAGGGATATTCAAGCGAAACAATGACACTGAGAACAGCACCACCACCAACAGTAGCACCGAGAGGAATCTGAATCTGAATGGACCTGAAACAGAAGCCGATGATAATGATATATCTATTGTGATCCTAGCCAAATTATTGTCATGGAAAAATATGAATGATCCACTGGATTATGAACAGTTTTGCAATTCATGGTTTATGCAGGGATGTTCGACTTTAAATGATATGAGACTATTATTATCTGATTTAAACCATAGATTGTATCATGATCCAGCTTATTTTGTAGAGATCTACAATTATACCTTTAATTTAATTCTAGATGTAGGATCCACACAATTGGATGTAACCACAGCAACTGAGTACTGGAGACAATTTTTAGTAACAACAAGACATAAAATACCAATAAATGTAAACAAAGAGATGTGTTGTATGTGGTTACAATTTTTAAACGATACAAAAAAGACTTTCATAACATTTGATTGTTGGAAAATGATTCTACAACTCTTTCAGAGATACAGTAGTTTCCAAGAGCTGGCTTCAGACTACGATGAGACTGCTGCATGGCCGTATATCATAGATGAGTTCTACGAGTATTTGGAAGATCAATCCAAGATATGACCGTTCAAATAACAACCAACATACTCTGGGCATTGGATACTCCCACACACACACACACACACATACATATATATATACATACATACATATATATATATAGACAGATAGGTTGAATATTTTCAGGTGTTTCTTATTTGTTCACATCCAAAGCTCTGGCGGATATGCATCGCCGATTGCAGGTCAAACCATTAGGGCTTTGTTTTTCAACCCTAACTTACTTTTTTGCACGTGACCTCAAAATCTTTTCCATTTTCAAATTTTTTTTTTTTTCAGAAAAAGAAAAGAAGTCGATGAGCATTTTTCTTCTAACAGCCAGTGAAAAATATTGAACGAGTTCGAAAAGGTTACTGTGCATGTAGGATATATACCTGTATATATGTATGTTCGTAAAGCAGTTAGTGTATAGTTTTTTATTTGTGTTTTGGTCAAGTGACTCAAAAATTGATAGCAAAGGGGAAAAAAAGTCCTACCAAGTCTTAGGAAATAGTTTATTTGAAAGTCCTTTATTTCTTTTTTTTTAAGAAAAAATTCCCTGATCGTAAATAATGGTAAAATCATACCAAAGATTTGAACAAGCATCTGTATTTGGTGTGATATGTTCTAATTCCAACTCAGTTTGGATTCCAACCTCTGCTACAAGACAAAAGGGTCATCACCACAACAACAATCCGGGTCAAATCATTACTAGTTGTTTAGAAAATATTAACATATGGGATATCAAAACCGGTGAATTGGTCTGTACTCTATCTGATGGTATTCCGCCAGGTTCTATAGATGCCAAGGGTTCTAAACCTGCAGAAGTCACTTATCTAAAATTCCACTCTGAAACAAATCTTTTAGCTGCAGGTTATTCTGATGGTGTCATCAAGATTTGGGATCTGGTGTCAAAGACCGTTTTATTAAATTTTAATGGTCATAAATCTGGTATATCTATTTTAAAGTTTGATCCAACTGGTACCAGACTTATATCTGGTTCCAGAGATTCTGATATTATAGTTTGGGATTTGGTCAGTGAAGTTGGTCTTTTCAAATTAAGATCACATAAGGATGCAATCACTGGTCTTTCATATCAAGATGAAAATTGGTTAATAAGTACTTCAAAGGATGGGTTAATCAAAATATGGGATTTAAAAGTTCAACAATGCATAGAAACCCATATCGCCCATACTGGTGAATGTTGGTCTCTTGGCGTTGAAAACGATTTTGTAGTGACTACTAGTCCAGATACTCAAGTCAAGATATGGGAATTGAATTTGGATAACGATAATGGCTCTAAATTGATTGAAAAGGGTGTCTATGAAAAACAAAGTAAGAATCGTGGTATTAACGTTGAATTTGTAACGACCACTGATGGTGTCAAGTTTTTTTTTATTCAAAACGCAGACAAGACCATTGAAGTGTTTAGAATCAGAAGAGATGAAGAAATATCTAGAGCTTTAAAGAAAAGAGAAAAAAGATTGAAGGAGAAAGGTATGACTGATGAAGAAATAGCACAAAATATTAAGGACTCCCATGTATTTATAGTTATGCATTCATTCCAAATGATAAGATCTCCATATAAAATTAAATCGGCCACTTGGACTATTGCCACTTCAAATAAATTAGAACTTGTAACAACTACTTCTGCAAATACCATTGAGTATTATTCTATACCATATGAAAGAAAAGAACCTACACAACCTTCCCCTAACAAATTATATACCATAGATTTGCAAGGTCTAAGAACAGATATTCGTGCTTTAGACATTAGTGATGATAATAAGTTATTGGCTACTGCAAGTAATGGTCTTTTAAAGATTTGGAATATCAAAACACGTTTATGTATAAGGACTTTTGAGTGTGGTTACGCATTGACGTGTAAATTTTTACCTGGTGGGTTATTAGTTATCCTTGGTACAAGAGATGGTGAATTACAGTTGTTTGATCTAGCTTCATCAACCCAACTTCAAAACTTGACTGATGCACATGACGCTGCTATTTGGTCACTAGATATCAGCAGCGATGGTAAAAGATTAGTTACCGGTTCTGCAGATAAAACTGTTAAATTCTGGGACTTCCAATTAGAGAAGAGTATTATACCAGGCACCAAAGACAAATTTGATACCAAATTGACTTTATATCATGACACTACATTAGAATTAAATGATGATATTTTAAGTGTCAAGATATCACCAGAAGACAAGTTTTTGGCTGTATCCTTATTGGATAATACCGTTAAAGTATTTTACTTTGATTCAATGAAATTTTTCTTAAGTTTATACGGTCACAAATTACCCGTCCTATCAATTGATATTTCATATGACTCTAAGTTAATTATCACATCTTCTGCAGATAAAAATATCAAAATTTGGGGGCTTGATTTTGGTGATTGTCATAAATCTTTATTTGCTCATCAGGATTCTATCATAAATGTCAAATTTCTTCCTGAATCTCACAATTTCTTCAGTTGTTCCAAGGATGGATTAGTCAAATATTGGGATGGTGATAAATTTGAATGTATTCAAAAGTTAGCTGCCCACCAAAGTGAAGTTTGGGCCATTGCTGTCGCTTCTGATGCATCGTTTGTAGTATCATCATCTCATGATCATAGTATTAGACTATGGGAAGAGACAGAAGATCAAGTATTTTTAGAGGAAGAAAGAGAAAAAGAAATGGAGGAACAATATGAAGAGACGTTGTTGACATCTTTAGAAGAAGGAAATGGTGATGACGCATTTAAAAAGGACAATGATGAAACTATGGAATCTTCAGATGTTCATAAACAAACCATGGAATCCTTGAAAGCTGGTGAAAGATTGATGGAGGCACTAGATCTTGGTATGCAAGAGATTGAGTTACAAGAAAAATATGAAAGAGATTTGGCAATATGGAATAAGAGGAAAAATACCGCATCTCTTGAAATGCCAATAAAACCACAAGGGAATGCTATTTTGATTGCAATTAGGAAAACACCAGTGGAATATATTTTAGATGCACTAACAAAAATTAAAGCTTCACAATTAGAAGATGCTTTGTTGGTGATGCCATTTTCTTATGTTCTTAAATTTTTGAAATTTATTGATATTATAATTCAAGATAAGAAACTGTTCAATAATCATTTAGGATTAATATGTAAGAATTTATTCTTTATTGTTAAATCTAATCATAAAGAATTAATTTCACAAAAGAATGAAGAACTAAAATTACAAATAAAACGTGTGAAAGATGAATTGAGATCGAACTTGCAATCTAATGTGGATGACCTCGGGTTTAATATATCTGGATTAAAATTTATTAAGCAACAGTGGAATTTAAAGCATAATTTTGAATTTGTTGACGAATATGATCAGCGTGTTCAAGAAAAGAAAATGGCCAAGAAGAGAGTCTTTGAAACATTAAGTTAATATGATAAAAACCTCAATAAATAAATAGATAAATATATATTGTACATTATTTAAATATTAACAAGAAATTCAGCATAAACATTAACTATCTTATTCATAATTTTTTTTTTCATTAACCAGTTGTTAATAATCCTTAATAGATTCGGTTGGAAATAATAGTTTGTGAAGATCAGTGTCATTAAGTGTTATTATAATCGTTGTTATGGAATAGTAAAACAAATGTACAAAATGGAAAATCCAAAAAATAATGCTGTTAATAAAAATCACTTATGCCCATTTACCTAGTAATGCCATTAGACCAGCGCCAAGACTCATGACTATATAAGCTGCTAACATTCTTTTTAGCCCACCTGGTCCTTTGAATTGATCAGTGAATAAGAATTCATGTGCCATTAACTCTACAAGACCAGTATATATCAAAATACCAGATGATATAGAATCAAAGACACCATTTGCTATTAGTGATTTTCTAGAGCCTGGAACCCACGAATTCCTCACACCAATACCGATTGCAACTGCAATAGGGCATGTGAGGGAAAAGGCCAACGCCATCAACCAAGGAGTAGCACGTTTTGAATGAGGCCAATTGGTTTCTGCAATACGAGTCCCCAACCCTAAACCTTCAAACATTTGATGGAATGTCAAGACAATGAATAATGTTTCAAATTCTTCACCTGAGACTGATAACGACAGACCGACAAAGACAGAATGAAACAAGACACCTGCTTCTAAAATACATACTGCGACAATTTGGTTTAAATACTCTTCTGTACTATCTTCTTCTATTGGTGTACCTATCTGAGAGAGATCTTGATGTGTTACTTCATATGAATAATGATTTTTACCTGATTGAGACGATTGCAACATATTACTATTAGAAGGTGTGTTTAGATTCTGTGGATTATCCTCTAAATCATGCTTTGCCTTAAACTCCTTAATATATATATCTTGTATATTATTTGCAGACATTTCAGAATCGATATGAGATGTTATATCTCCATACTCATCTTCATCATCAAAGAATCCATCGGAATGAAGATGATCAGTTTCTTTTATATTCTCATGATCTGAATTATGTAAATGGGTATGAGAATGTGAATGTCCAGAACTATGTTCATGGTTATCACCAAATGATTTTGAGACAAAATAATGTGAAATAATTTCAGTTAAAAACAATGCAAATAGTGACATCAAACATATCCCAAAGGCCCATGGGTATTCAGCAAAAGTACCTCCTAAACAATCATCACCCAATGCTTCACTAGCTGGTTGTAACAAATGAATAAATGCAGTAGCAATAATAACACCAGACCCGAAGAATTTCGCTATAAAAAAACACCATTCTGGTAATCTGATAAAAGAATATCGAGATGATAGAATTGGGAAAAAGGCCCCAAGTGCTGATGATATGAGTATAATAAATATGGAAAGAATTCTCAACCCATTATGACCATCATAACTATTGGAAGTGGAACAGACAGGTGGTGAATCAGATGATCCATCTCTAGGCAGTAAGGTATGTAAAGAAGAAAACATGTTAAAGTTTTAATAGTAACTTAGTTTTTCATCAAAATTTGACCTTGTTTTTACGTAAATATATAAAATATATTCTAACCACTCCAGACTAAAAATAAATACCAGTTAAATAAAGTAATTCTTAGCTAGTTTAGGTAGCAAAACAAACAAAAAAAACCAATAACCTTGACAGTTCTTTAAAAAATCAAAGACAGCAGCTTTGTTTGTCCTTCTTCTCTCTTCTTGAGACTCCATTTTCTCGAGAATTTTCACTTTAAAACGATTGCATGGTACTGTCGAGATTATTATTTATTATTTTTTTTTTCGGAAGCTCGAGAAATCTTGCTATTGTTTTCTTGTCAAACAACAATAGAAAGCCTGAATTACTATTGTTTTTGCAGGTATGGCAAAGGCAATGAAATTTTGTCTTGACAACGCAGGGAAATTATTGGCTTTCGTCTTCAGACAGTACTTATTTCTACAGTCTATTTGTAGTTGAAATCAACTATACCCCTGGCAGCACAAAATGAGATTGTCCTAAAACAAAAATCAGTTTCTCTGCAGGTTAATTAACTGCTAATAGTTTACTTAAAACAAAAATAAAAAAAGAAGTGTCCTATTTCATATACATAAGTGCTTATTTATGTGTATTTGTTTTATGTAGTAAAAACATGTCCCTAAAAATATAAATAATAAGCATGTAGCATAGAGACAATTGGGTTTTTCTCCTGTTTACATGTTTATTAGCTTAAAAAGGAGTAAAAAACAAAGATTATTTATTTATGCAAAATGTTATGTTTTGATGGTGTAGACGGGCTCTCAATAGGCGATCTACCATTCCTTTGTGTATATTGTTGATGCTGTTTCAAAGAGAGTTGTTCTTCTAATTTATCCTGAACGTAGCCTGTGGTGTCCAATTCCACGCTACGCTTAACTGGACTTTCCAAATCATCTCTTTTTTTCTTTCCAGGTGATTCAGAAGTGGAAACTGTAGAATTACGTGTTGGAGATGATGTTGTGGTTTTCTTAATTACCATAAAATTGTCATATTTCTTGATATTTTGACAGAGCATCAAAGATTGATGTTGCTTCAATAATTCTTCATCAGCAAATTTCTTACCACATGGACAATTGAAGGATTTATTTAAATGAAGTTTCTTGTGTCTTATCAAATCATGATTTCTTACAAATGCTCTATCACAACCAGGGTAATCACATACATAGGGTCGATCTTCCAAATGCGTTTGAATGTGTGTTCTAATGTTATAACGTCTTTTAAAATGTTTACCACAACCTGGATAAAGACATAAATATTGTTTATCGGGTAATTCTTTAACATATTGATCTATGGAACCTCTAGGCAAAGTTGACAGCTTCCTTGTAATTTTTAATGGACCAGTCAGCGGCTCCACTGGTGGAGGCATCTGTGGACTACCTAATATAATAGTTCTTTCACCTATATAATTAGGCGATAGAGTGGTTCTTTGAAATATGTTATTAGAAGGGGATATATTTGCGAATGTAAAAGGTGGTTGCAACACTGGTGTAGTGGTATCATTAATAACAACCACTTCTGGCTTTTGTTTGATTGGAGTATGTTGGAATACATGTTTTTGAGGAATGTCCACCCTTGAACCATTTATCGAAGTACCAGCTTCTTTATTATGTGATTGAGATTGTTTCATGGGTGTGTTTTCCGAAGAGGCAGGGATGGTTGGCAGTATATCTACTTTCATGGGAAGATGTCGTGTTTTATTAGCAAATTTCGTCTCTGATGTATTATTACTATTATCCTTATTATTATTATCATCGTATTTACTATCTTTATCATTTTGATTAGTTGCAAGAGTAATACCCAATCCTAATAACTCTTGACCACTCATTGTTTCCATATCACTGTCACAGGCAGATAATGGGATGGTAGAAACTGTAGAAGTGACAGATTCTTTTTTTAAATGCCTTTGTAATCTATTAGACGGAGATGTAGAATTGAAAAATGGTGAATTCAATGGTTCAATGACTGTTTTTTTATTCGTTTCTTCATTTATATCTTTAAATAAATCATTTATCCTGTCATCGAAATTCGATACATTATTTGTGTATTTATTTGGTAATAATGATGAAGTCATTGAAGAATTTGATAGAGAAAAAACTGGATTCCTTGTTCTATTATGCGATTTTTTCATTGGAGAACCTGTCAATGAAGTGTTCGATAATGCAGGAGATATCATTGAAGGAGGTGGGAATTGATATTTACCATCAGCAGAATTGCTTGTCACGATCAATTCATTTTCTGATGTCATCTTAGCAGGTGTCCTTAAGCTTCTTTGTGGTGAGGGTGATGTATTATTATTAATATTATTATGATACTGCTGATGACTTTTATTATTTCTCAATATTGGCGATGAACGACTAGCTTGATCTTCTAAAGCTCTTTGTAACCTTTCTTGTTGTAATTGGTTTGCCCTCAATTGCTCTTGTAACTTCTGATTAACCAATTTTTGTTTTTCTAATGCTAGTTTCAATTCTTGCTGTTGTCTAAGAATCAATTTACTAACTTCATCTTCCTGTTCAATTAGATTATTAATAATATTTGAATCGGTTTCATTAAATTGGTCAGGAAGGATAGAGGTATTTTTATCTTTTATATCAGTGTTATTGGAGATGGGGATATTTTCTAAGCCAGATCTTTGTAAACTTGATATACTCAAAGTCTTATTATGGTTTGTAAACCCAAATATAGCAGTGCCGCTTGGCCCCCTCTTATGGGAAGGCATGTTTTGTAATTGACTGGTATAATTATAATTGCTATTGTTATTAATCACATCGTAATTACTAGTAGTGTTATTATTTTGGCAATTTGAATAACCATTCCAGTTTAATAATTGATCATCATTATTAGTTATTGAAGAATCCTGTGTCCTAGGTAACATTGGAATATCTAAATCTCTTAATTCTTGAGTCAAAAAATTATCGATGTCATAATAATTCATATCAAATAATTCATCTGTAATAGCATTATTAGTAGTAGCAATAGGATAGTTATTATTACCAGTATCATTATTATTTCTGTTAATATCACTAATATCATTATCATTCTTATCAGTCACAGTGTTCTTATTAGGACCAGAATTCAGAAACACAGTTGATTGACTCTCTGGCGTATACAAAGCCATTCCTTTATTAGTTTGACTATTATTATACTTATTAGCATATAAGATATCATTTGGCTTTAATAACTCATTAGGATCGAGTCCCCATGAGTCCAGTGCCTGTTCCATGGTTCCACAAATATTAATATGAACCACTCACAAAAATAAAAAAAAGTAAAAGAAAAAGATAGATAACTAAACTTTATAAATAATAATAATAATAACAATAACGAGTTTATTTAAATCAATAATTGGATAATCAAAATAATAATAATAATAATAATAATAATAATAATAATAATAAAATTTAATAGACTATTTTAATTCCTTTCTGCTTTATCAATATTATAATGGAGGAACTATAAAGATATTGAATATAATTGAAGCCTACTTATACGGTTATGTATCTATATTTGCACGACTTCTGTACGGTAGTGATCTCTTTAATTGTCAGCTTTAAAGTAAAAGAAAAACACTGACAGACAAAAGAGTAAAATTCTTCCTTGACTAATTTCTAATCAACAATTTGACAACGTTATACTACACTACACTATACTGTAGTCTAGATGTTTCTCGAGAATATATAAACTCCTTTGGCAAAAAAAAAAAAAACAAACAAAACCTCTGCAAAAAGATTCTTTTCAGATCAAAGAATAAATAAACAAAAAACCAAGAAAAAGTCAAAAAAAAAAAAAAAGAAATGTCCTAAAGAGGAAAAGGAGCGAGATCCAATGTTTACACTTTTACCCAACTAGGAAAAAGGAATATTCAGAGTAAGGGATTCTCTATCTCTATCATATTGGATTCTATGATTCTCTGGGATCATTAAAGTATTATCTAACGGTGGTAGAAGCAATGTCATCTCATCATTTTGTGGGATTGGAGACCATGTTTTAGCAATTGAGACATGTGCTTTGTTAATGAATGATTCATCTAAAGAAAGCTCTGGTTGAAGTGACATGGTAAGATTATTTCTAGAATTCCATAGAATTGCAATCTCATTGAATAATGGTTTAATATACTTAGTAAGTATATTTGGGTCTATGGGTAATGTTAGAAATGTTGTCAGCGAGCCTGGTGCCTTCAATAATTTAGGGTGCCTTTCCAACGGTATGGTAAATGATTTGGACACTTTTAATGCCAAGTTATTTTGTAGAATATTGAAAAACTGATCTCTTTCATCTCGATCCCCAAATTTCAAATTTGGAGATAAGGAAACATGTAAATTCAAGGGTGTTCCTAAAACACTATAAAACAATGGTTTAAATTCAATTCCATATTTCTTATATTGATTATTGCATTGAGCCAAGTATCCGGATAGAAGTCGTCTCTCTTTTGAAGTTAACCTCCAATCGATATAAACAAAACTTGTCCAAAATCTTGTCTTCATCAAATGATCAGGAGTATTCCTTTTGGGTCCTGTAGTTGGTTTAATATGATATTTATCGAATAATTTTCTGTTTATAGCACTTGAATCTACCTGTTGCGGTAGCTTATCCTCTTCACACTCACTTTCACTTTCACTTGAATAACCTTCAAGCAAATCCATTTACACTACTACAAAAAGAATGGAACAACAACAACTACTACAACAATAGATAGTGCTGACTGTATACATATGCCAACCTACAAGTTATTCTTCTTACGTAAGCATATATTATAGACACAAGCATACATATATCGTAATGCTCTGCTTATTTCCTTACTTCTGCCTGGAAGAGAAAGATGGACATATAGATACAAATACACGTATCCCTGTCTGTTTTGCACTTGTCATTAATTTCACATGGGACGGACAGAAGACGGAGATAACCGACCCACTTTTCCCATCTCAATCGGCGGGGAGATAACGAAGATTCTTGTCCTTGGGTCTTTTTAGGGCTTCGTTAAGGTTTTGTTGTTGTTGTTGTTGATTTTGTTTTGTTGTGCCTCACGAAGCTTGAAAGGTTTGGTGGTTTGGCTTGAATGACAGACAGAGACACAAACCAGGTGGTTGGATGCACAGAGCAAGTGCATGGACTAGAGTGCAAGAGTCGAGTCACCCACATCACACATACCACGTGTGTACCTATCTATAACCTATAGGAATAACTTTATCTATTGTGACCACAAAAACAGGACGACATATCAATAAAGTATAACATATACCCCCCGCCAGGAACGGAAGCATAATCGTGATTAACAATAGCAATAAGAAACTTTACGGATCCCATTCAAGGTCCCACTCATATTCTAATATATCTACTACGTATATGAACACTACCGACACTACCACAATTACCACAGCCACTCCTGGCACTGGTATGATTGGAAATACAAACATGAACACAAATACTGGTAAACATCCAAGAAGACCTTCTTTAACAAGGAAAAGATCAAGTCAAAGGTTGATTAAAAAAATAGGCATAGATTTGGATGATACTCTCTCATATAAGGATGATTACTCTTATCATAGTGCCAATGGTGATGGATTGGAATTTACTATTAACGATGATTTAAGTAGAAATAAGGGTACTAATGATGTTGATGTCAGTTTAGATTCTCTTTTGAAAAAGAATAATCACGGTGAATGCAATTTACCCAATTTATCTAGTCTGAAAATATGTAATGGAGATCAAGGTAAGAATAATAGCCATATATTAAATTCGCACAATTCTTTCGATGTAATTGAAGTCCCCTTTGTTAAAGCTTACTTGGATCCAAGTTTGCCTGAAGATTATTTGAAAAACGATATATTAAATATCATTCAAACGTTAAGAATACCCAAATGGTACCGCAAAGGTCATTTAGAATCTCCTCTAAATAGATCTAAATTAGTATTAAATAAAATATCCGGTGCAATGACTAATGCTATATTTAAAATCCAATATCAAGGATTACCATCTTTACTATTAAGAATTTATGGGAAAAATAATGATTCTATCATCGATAGAGACAATGAATTACAGATCTTGGCAAGGTTATCTATCCAAAATATTGGTCCCTCATTATATGGATGCTTTGAGAATGGTAGATTCGAACAATTTTTGGAGAATGCAACGACTCTGACTAAAGATGATATAAGAGATTGGAAGATTTCTCAAAGAATAGCAAGAAGAATGAAGGAATTACATAGTGGGATCCCATTATTAAAATCTGAGATGGAGAGTGGCCCAGTAAGTTGGACAAAAATTGAAAAATGGCTAGGTATAATCGAACAGCATCCAAACTGGATTGATGATAAGAAAAGGATACAGGCTATTTTTAATTGCCAAGATTGGCTTACTTTGAAAAAAAATGTTTATAAATACAAAACCTGGTTATTTAAAAATTCTCCTAAAAATTCACTTGTCTTTTGCCACAATGACACACAATATGGTAATCTTCTATTTAATTCTCCCCTGATAGATCTGGACTCTTTGTCTAATCCAGATTTATCCCTATATATAGATAAAGATAAAGATTACAATATATCCAATACAACATCATGGACCCCCTCAGATTTAACACCAGTGTCAACAGATTCATTATTTCCATCTACATCAAACGTCTCTTTAGATACAATTATTAATCCACCGAAACAAGATCAAATTCAAGATAAAAAATTGGTAGTGATAGATTTCGAATATTCAGGTCCTAATCCAGTATCGTACGATTTAGCTAACCATTTTAGTGAATGGATGCACGACTATAGTTGTTCAAAACCTTGGAGTTGTAATTCTTCACTGTTTCCGAATAAGGAACAGTTATTAAACTTCCTTTATTCTTATGTGTCACATCTGAAAAGCTCTTCCAATGTAAATAAAAGAAAAGCTACAAAAGAATTAGATGATGAAGTTAGATTTTTCTACAACGATGTGATTAAATGGAGGGCCACTGTACAGCTATTCTGGTCTATTTGGTCGATTATACAAAGTGGTGAATTACAGAAAGAAAACGAGTCATTAAAGAATCAATTCGAAAGTATTAATGGTGAGAAATATGTGATTACCGTGGATCCAATAGATAAAAAAGATGATGGTAATAATAACAGAGATGAGTTTGAAACAATATTAGAGAAGCAAAGTGAACAAGAAGAAATTGAAAATAACGAAGAGACGGAGGGTGTCAATATCGATACATTTGATTACTTGAAGTATTGTGGTGACAAAATATCTGTATTTTGGGGTGACTTGATAGGACTAGGAATAATATCCCCAGATGATATTGCAGATATTAGTAGAATTCAAAGGTTAGATACTGAAATGATATGAAGATATATGTTCTGATTGATAGATAAATATTTAGTATACTTATATATATTTACATAGAAGAAACACAAGAGTTATTTAGATTAATTATGAAACAATTCTCAATTTAACATATGTTGCAGAATGTTCACCTATCAATCAAACTTCAACAATGTTAACGTCTATCTGTTTATTTATATGTTCTAGTTATTCAGAGATAAGGAAAAGTTTGTACCGAAGATATATATAAAACCAACTTTCAAATCTTTTTTTTATATAAAAAAAATCATTCATTACTATATAAAAAGATAAAAGAAAAAGGATATATAACATATTCGACATTTAAGAGAATTGACTATATGGTATTTAAGAATCTTCTCTGTGAGAGTATGAGATTCTACCAAGGGAAATCAGTGGACCCTATTGACGCAGATTACATATATATACGATATATATAAATAATTGTTTTAAATGAAGTGATGGATTTTAGACGTGCACAACGAAATTTGAATCTTTTGTTGATAGATGGGAACCCAGATACTTTAGCATTTAGTGAAAATGACAACCCAGATAGGTTTAATTCTAGCCCAATAAAATCATTTAATGATACACAGGTACCTGATTTTGATTTATCGTCCTCTGATATAGACGTGAGACATCCTACTAATGCTTTCTCGCAGGAGATTCTTGAAAACAAAGGGATATCTCAAAATGTGAGAATGGGAGATAATATGGCAACTGGTGCTGATGGAGGAAATGGATCTAACAACGATAGTTTAGCTGCGAAAATTTTAACTGAATCCACTAACAATAAAAAATTACAAAGTGATCAGATTGATAACGATGACGGTACTAGTACGAGTAATAATAATAATTATTCCAATCAAATATTTCTTAACACACAAATACAGAGTAGATTAGATGAAGCTAACAAAGTAATGGAGATGAAATCCCAGTTGAATCAATTCAAGTACACTCAAGAGGAATCTCAACCTATAAGTTCATCTCTTGTCCTGAAAAGACTGAACAGCAATACAAACTCGCAATCAAAACCGAACAAAAACATGAGAAAAACTAGTTCACAACCTTCACGAAGCTCTTATTTAATGGAACTGTTATCAGGGAAGAATAAGAAAGTTAAAGATATTTTTAAGAATCATAACCAAAAAACGAAGGACAAGTTAAAAGATTCTACAAAGAAGAATAAGAAAATTATTTATGACACTTATAATGAGCAAGAATGGACTATTTTGAAACAACTTCTCTTAGAAAAATTCCCCCAAAACACTAATGAGGATGTAAATGAAATATTTAGATATATATATGGTGATAGTGAATCACAAATTAAAGAAAACATGGAACAGAACTCCGTTGATATGTGGAGTGCATCACAACAATCTTTATATGTATCTCCAAAGATAAGTCAAAATTCACACTTCTCAACACAAGAAAATAAAGATGAAAAATTTAAACTTCTTTCCTTATCACAGATAATGGAGGATACTAGTATGACGAATATTAATCAAGTTAATGATAGGGATAACAATTTTTTTGAAGGAAGCAATAATGAAAAATCGATATATATTAATAATAGAATCTTGGAGGAAAATGTTGCTACAAATTATGAAGAAAATCCACATTTAGTAATTGATTCAGATGATTCTAAAGACAATATTGATTACAAGTCTAATTTAATAGAGTTAGATAAAGAGAACATTGAAAAATTCTCTGAGGTGGAAAAAAATACAAAAGCAGAAACATATAATAATGGTAAAATAGGATATAATTCTACAAATGAGTTCATTAATAATAAAGATTATGCATTAATATATGATAGTATGGAAGAAGAAGAACAAATATTGAATAGGATACATATAGAGAATGAAGATAAGTTTAAGAAACAGAAAATATATGATCTTTCACATAATGTCCCAGAAATTTCGAAGTTTAAACCTACTTTGAATCTAGGATTCATTCCTTTATTACCATTTGATCCAATTTCACCTGAGAAAAAAATTCGATGATAAATTTGACCCAAGGATCCTTTAAAGTTACTAGTGAATTAGTATCTCCAATTAAATCAATCCCATCAGAATTAAATTCTACTAAGGAACTATTAATTGGAAACCAAGTTCAAATCCCTGCTACTAGAACAACGACTTTTGATGGTATTCAAGAAATAGAAGAAGTTGAATGTAATGAATATTCTCCAGATGTAATGTTAAAAATACATAAAGAACAATTAAACAATTTGATCGAAATGCAGGATTATTTTAAGATCCAAAATGCTATACGCGTAAATGAGAGGGACAATATAGTATACGATTCTTATGATGATGAAGAACATAGTGGGAATACGACAGATATGTTAGAGAATGAAATAATTGTGACATTGGCCCCAAGAACTGAAAAGAAAAAAACATCAACGTTAATTATATCACCTATAAAAAGTTCTTTAAAGGAACAGGAGACAGATTCACTCAAAAACCATAAGGATATAGAATCTGAATTATGGGAAAGTCAATCAATTAAAGATATTAGGCTTAATATCCGTCAGACCGGATTGAAAACATCTCGCAAAAAAGCAGAAATGATTGAATCATTAAGATTGGCATCGCAAATCCTACAATCACAAGGTGTTTCGGAAGTTAAGCTTCGGAGTCAAACATCCAAAGATGATATATTTAAATATTTGTCATTACTAGCTAAACAATTTCCATTGGCCATACTTGAAAAGTTCTATACATTTCAAGCCGTTCCAATAAATGAAGTGATTGAAAAATTTAACTTAATAGACCCATTTGTAGATCGCATAGAAGAGCAAACTATTAAAGAATGGGCAGAATTAAATGGCATAATCCTTTGTCAATGATATATTAGTCCAGAAGTATCAGAATAACTTTGTTTTGTTTTTGTTATTGTTGTTGTGTTATTTTATATTGATAGATTTTACTATATGATATATTCAAGAATGATGTATGACTTAATCAGCATATATACTTTAAACAATTATATTAATTACATTATATATAATGTTAACTCTGTTATAAATATCAGCGATACATTTGCAAGAGTAGAACTAGAATATTCTTATTGTAAAGTTACCTTAGTACGATTAATGTATAACTGTGAAAGATAGATAAGACAAAAACAAAAACAAAAAAAAGAAATAAGAAATAAAAGAAACAAGAAAAGGTTAATAAATTAATAATAGTTGAAGATTCAATCCAAGACACATCTGAACCAGAAATGACTACATCCGTTCTCTTGAGAGGTTTATACTCTTCAACTCATCATCTCCATATCTCTAACGTTTGTTTCCAGTATTTCGTATATGTTTGGTCATTTCTTCACTATTAGAGAATGTGTCTGTATTTCCCCTTTTGGGAAGTGTAATGAAAAGGAAAGTCCGATGGAGCATCGCTCGAATTAGACGTTCGAGCATTTTTTTTTATTTTATTTTATTTTATTTCTATTCAGTTATTTGCATCTAGTTGTGTACAAGAGAGATTCTCTAGCTGTATATAAGATACTGTAGATACATCTTTATTTTGTGGATGTTTGTGTGTATGTGAGCTACAAAAAAAAAACCCTGTAATGAATAGTAAATTAGCATCATCCAAGATATCATCATTGCAATTTTTCCAATTGGATAAAGACACTTTCTTTGAGCATATTTTCGAAAGATATGTACGATTAGAAGACAATATAAATGATTTAAAACAGGACTTGGGGATCCAAAACAGAGACTACAATAAAATTGAAATCGATATTGAACCATCGGATGATCAGCAACAATACATTGCATCTATAAAGAATAATGCAAGTAAACAACAAAATAAGGAAATTTCAAGAAGAAGAAAAAGAGGAGGAGGAAGAACAAGAAGAGGCAGGAAAACGGAACAGGCATCAGCAATCAATCTAGATATTGAGGAAGGTGTAGATACCATACCTGTTTCAATTATTAGAAATACTTTTAATTTTATAATAGATCAATCCTTGACAAGCCTTAATTCCTCAAAGGATAATAATAATTCAACTACGGGATACGTTCTATGGTCTATTACTCCATTTTTCATTAAATGGTTATTATATGAACCAACAGCAGAACCATTTAGGTCTGGTATAAGTAACTATCCCTTAAAGGGAGAATCTCTTGGAGAAAAAGAAATGGATACTCTAACGATAATGGATAACCCATGTATTCAAATACCTTCGATTTTAAATCTATGTTCTGTACATAATAAAGAAATTGATAGAAATAGTACAGATGATTGCAATAAATGTGTTATTGAATTAGGTTCAGGAATATCTGGTATATTACCTATTGTATTAGGTAATTATGTGGATTATTACGTTGGAACTGATCAACGGGGGATATTACCTAAATTGAAATATAATATAAAAGAGAATCGTTCACAAGTGACATTAAGAGATATATATTCGAAGAGTTTAAATCTTAAACCATGTGATGACAGTATTTCTGTTCTAGAGGAAAACAGTAGATATAATGAAAAGAGAGAGATTAAAAAACCGAGACTGAATTTGGAGATTGAATGTATTGATTGGGAAACATTTAAATTAGACAATAAAACGATATCAAATGTATATCCCTCATTAGCCACGATAAAACAGATTGAAAAGAAAACTGTGTATATAATAGCTATGGATGTTATTTACAACGATTTTCTTATCAAGCCATTCCTTAATACAATAAAACAATTGAGAGACTATTATCTAGAAGGTGATAAGAATGGGTTGACCAATGTGGTGATTTTAATTGGTGTTCATTTGAGGTCACAAGAGGTAGTTACTACGTTTTTAGAACATGCAATTGAAAAGAAGACATGGACTGTTTATTCGATAGACATTTTAGAGTGGAAAACATCTCGTTTTAATCTTTACATGATAAAATAACGTACGGTCTGTTTACAGTTAACAAAACCAATTACAGGACACAGGTTATTAATTACAATCTAGATACACCCAGCAGGTGTATATGTACACTAGCTGTGATGAATAAATACCAGCCGTTAGTTTCTGTAGGTCATAATCAAATATATATATATATATATATATATATATATATATATTAATTTATTTATTTATTTACACGTATAACTCTGTAATAAAATCGATGGGAGACATCGAGAATCGTTATTATTATTATTTCTCCTCTTTTTCTTCTTCTTCGTCTTTATTTTTTTTTCTTTTGAAGCAGTTGTGAGATAGCAGAAACGAAAAATGATTCCCTCACCTAAAATTACACAACAAGGTAATCAAGCATTATACTATGGTTGTTGTTGGTTAGCTCTTTTGGCTCATTTAACTATTTGACTGGTTGATCAGATAATTGGTTGTTTAGTTATCAATTGCTAGTCCAACGTTACATCATTACCATATCACCAAAGTTTAATAATTATATATATATATTTTCAGTGTGCTTTTTATTTTTTTTTTTAATTCCATTTGATTGACATATATTACATAACAACACGTAGTTGTGTCCGTTAGTAGCTATATACTATCAAGTAGTCATATAAACAAGTTGTAACTATATTTCACTGTATATTATTTCCTTCGATTATTACTTATATTGTTTTTTTTTATCCTTTGGCTGTTTCCGAAAAGTAAGCTTATCACACTGCATTTAGCAATACGCTTATCTGTTATACAAATATTAATACATCAGAGTGAAGTGAAGAAAGGAATAAGTAATAGAAACAGATACACAAGAAACTGAAGAAGAACACAGCCTTTTCACCCCACCACCTCCTTATCCTATCAATATTACTGCTAGTATTCTTATTTTTGCTACATACATTTTAAATATTTATTACTATCATTTTGCATATTCAAATCTAATAAACAACTAAATATCATTCCATTTTTATTTTGTTTCAATAGATTATTTTTATCATCTGTATTATATTATCCTTTTGATTTTTTGTTGTTCTATAATATCGCTGTTTGTTTATATAAATTAAATTATGGCAGTCTGGGAACAGCTAGAAATATCAAAGGCACATGTTGCCTATGCATGTGTTGGTGTCTTTTCATCTATTTTTTCTCTGGTATCTTTATTTGTTAAAGAAAAATTATATATCGGTGAATCTACAGTGGCAGGTATATTTGGTCTTATCGTTGGGCCTGTTTGTTTGAATTGGTTTAATCCATTGAAATGGGGGAATTCAGATTCTATCACATTGGAAATAACAAGAATCGTCTTGTGTTTACAAATTTTTGCTGTTGCTGTAGAGTTACCGAGAAAATATATGCTTAAACATTGGCTGTCAGTAGCCCTACTATTAGTTCCCGTTATGACTGCAGGCTGGTTAATTATCGGGTTATTTGTTTGGATCATCATACCAGGCCTAAATTTTCCTTCAAGTTTATTGATATCGGCTTGCATCACAGCCACAGACCCTATCTTAGCACAATCGGTGGTCTCAGGTAAATTTGCAAAAAGAGTTCCAGGCCATCTAAGAAATTTACTATCTGCAGAGTCCGGTTGTAATGATGGTATGGCTTTCCCATTCATTTACTTATCAATGAATCTTATTTTACATCCTGGAAATGCACGAGAAATCGTTAAAGATTGGATCTGTGTCACTCTTTTATACGAATGTATATTTGGTTGCATCCTAGGGGTTTTCATAGGATACATTGGAAGAAGATCGATTAGGTTTGCAGAAGAGAAAAACATTATTGACCGTGAGTCCTTTTTGGCCTTTTATGTAGTCCTTGCATTCTGTTGTGCTGGGTTCGGTTCTATTTTAGGTGTTGATGATCTACTAGTATCCTTTGCTGCAGGTACAACTTTTGCCTGGGATGGCTGGTTTAGTGATAAAACTGAGGAGAGTAAAGTCTCTACAGTCATCGACCTTCTATTAAATTATGCATATTTTATCTATTTTGGTGCTATTATTCCATGGAGTCAATTTAATAATGGAGAGATAGGTTGTAATGTTTGGAGATTGATCTTATTATCAATTATCGTCATTTTTTTAAGAAGAATACCGGCAGTTATGTTACTCAAACCTTTTATCCCGGACGTCAAATCATGGAGGGAAGCTGTCTTCGTAGGTCATTTTGGTCCCATTGGTGTGGGTGCAATTTTTGCTGCAATTTTGTCTCGTGCCGAATTGGAGGCTAGTGTTACTGATGAACCAACACCCTTGAAACAGATCCCACCAAAGGGCACTGAGCATTGGCAATTAATGGCTTGTATTTGGCCCATGACTTGCTTTTTTATTGTTACATCTATCATTGTTCATGGCTCTTCGGTGGCAGTTATCACTTTGGGACGTCATTTGAATTCAATAACATTAACCAAGACTTTCACTACCCATACTACCACAGGGAATGGGAAATCTTCTTGGATGCAAAGATTGCCATCTTTGGATACTGCTGGTCGTTCCTTTTCATTGCACAGATTGGATACATTCACTCAGAAGGAGATGTCTAGAACTAGTACTATTGAAACTAGTGGTATACCTGCGAGACCAGCAGGTGGCATGAGAAGAAGAAAACAGAGAAGAAAGAGAAGTAAGTTAAGGAAACATACCAGGAAAATATCTTCTGTTCAAAAAGAAATCTTTGGTTCCAAATCACAGGACAATGAACTAAACGATTTAGGAAGAGAAAGATTACAACGTGAAAGAGAGGCTCGCGCTGCTACTTTTGCATTAACCCCATCTGTTAGACCAACAGAATTGCATGAAGATGAACTAGAAGGAAGTCAAATTTACAGTGGAAGAATGGAAAATAGAAGTAATTCTAGTGACTTACCTAGGGAAGGAGAAAGCTACGAACCTGTTGTAGTCACATCCCCTGTGGAAGCATTGGATAACTATCCAATGTATGAATCTGATATGGATGATAGGGAAGATATTGATAGTGAAGAAGAAGACGACTTTGATGAATATGATTCTCAACAAGTTATTCCTGATCAATACTCCCACAGTATGGAAATGGGCATGAAGAATGTTCATAAAGATTTAGATGATGTTTCATCCACTACATTGGAAGAAGAGGAAAGAAGAAGAAAGATTGAAGAGGATGAACAAACAGGAAACACTGCATATATAGACGGTACAAATGTTATTATTGAAAATAAACATGGTGAAATTATTGAACAAGCTGAGATAGGTCGTTCTCCTAGAGATGAAGAAGAAGGCGGTAGAATAGATAATTCTTCTCAAACTGAATCTCATATATCTCCAATTCAAAGTATAGTATATAGTAAACCATTGGCACCACTAAAGAAAATTTTGTCTCCTGAATCACTTCATAAAATACGGTCTTTAGTTGATGAAACCCAATCTCAGAGGAACAGCATATCTTCTAAGGACAGTAACATAGATGAGGAATCTCATAATTCTAAGAAAAAATATAAATATCATGCTTACAAGATGGATCAACAATTAATCATTGAAAATGAGGATGGTGAAGTGATAAGAAGGTACATGATCCACCATCATCAAAATTCAAAAAGAAGGAAATCAGATGCTATCGTTAATAGAGTATTGAATTCTGTAAAGATACGTCGGAGCAATTCTATAAACTCAGATACAAATACAGTACCCTCTTCTACATCTATTGACAACAATTTACCCCTTAAGCAATTGACAAAAAAACATAGAACGCTAACTCCAGCACCTACTAAAGTAACGGGACACACATCTCTATCTTACAGTGATGAGGATGAAGCTAACAGCACGGGAGACAGTTATGATGACGATGAAGAGGATACTACCGATGAATCTTATTCCGATGAATATATTGATGATTCAGAGGGGGAGTCAGAGACCGAATTCGAGAGACAAAGAAGATTACATGCTTTAGGCCAGGCACCAGCAATGCAAGAGAACTATAACAATAATGTGAATGATAACGATAATATTAATGGTTACCTAAATGAAGATGATGAAGAAGAATATCCAGTCACAAGCCCATCTACTACAGGAAATCAGGTTACAGATTCTAAATCAAGCACACTAAGAGAAAAAATATCAAAGAAGATAGGTAAAAAATTTGGATTTTAATGGAGCATTTATTACTTTTATACGTTAATTTTACTCTTTATATAATATATATTTTTAAACATAATTAATAAATATAATATTCCATTAGTAAAATTATTTTTATAATATTTGTATTTAAAGGAAAACTTGGATTACATGAACACATACTTTCATCAATCTTATTGTTAGTATTAGCCGCTCTATTCTCTATTTAGTTATTTTACATCTAATGAATATCTTTAAAAAAGTTCAAAATTTCATATTTTCCAACTATATCTCTCTATATTTTTTTATTATATACAAGAAAATTAGTAAAATGCATCTATAAAACAATATGCAAATTTCTTCTTAATAACATTAAATATTCTTGAGAACATCACATGGATATTTTCCATTATCCGCTTCATATTACTTCAATCAAAACTTAAAAATATCCTTGATAAAAGTGCGGAATTCTTCCTTTGTTGGTTTTGAATCGTTGGAAATAAAGTCTATTTGTTGGCTCTTACCACCAAAGTTGCCTCCATCGATCTCAGAATACTGAACACAGTATTTATCCATATATTTCAACTTTAAAATTTTATGTCTATTACAAGTAACATAATTATATCCAATTGTTGAAACTGAAGATTTCGTGTCTGATAATTCTGATGGATTATTTAAGAGTAGATTAGAAGGTATTTTAATGTTATCAATAGAGTTACTCATTCTTATTTCATTTAAGAAAGATATTAATCCAGGTTGCGACTTTAATGTAACTTCAATATTCAAAACATGATCATTTGAAATTCTGTAATCAAATGGTCGTTCAGGTGTCTGGATTAAATAATTTTCTCTTAGAGTGGGGATAATGGCTTGTATTGAATCAAGAATAATTTGATTATTTTCATCCAATTGCAACCATAACTCTAAAGGCTGATCCTTTAAAAATGTGTTATCATTTATAGAATCCTTAAATTGATTTTTGTTTGGAGTCAATATTATTTGCAAATAATAGTCATGTTGATCTGTTGATAATAATTCATCGTTAGTGGTATGTTCGTCAAAAAGAGGCATTTTCAATAATTTTTGTGATAACTGTGGAATTCGTGAATGGAAAATCCAATTTGGCTGCAAGGAAGAGGAAGAAGCCAATATAGGAGATGTCAATTGCGGTTTTGTATTAGATCTCAGAATTTGACCTAATGATATACTCAAAATATTAGATACATTTGGTTCTAAATCTGTAACAGATGCTTTATTTTCATGGTTAAAAAAATCATAAAATTTATCGATCTTTTCATCTGTTAGTAAATTGTTTAGGGAAGTAGGAGGTAATTGTTTATATGATTCATTTTTGATTGAACAAATTTCACGTAAAGTTTCATGTGGTTCGATCTGTCTCAACCAATTTAACGTTTGTATATCAACAAAGGGAAACCATTGGAATTGGTATTCTTTACCATTATTTAAAACAATTTGATCAACCGATTGTTTCCAATAGTTTGAATACGACTTTGATGACTCCATATTAAGATAATCTGACCATAACATTAGTCTTTTAGCTAATTGAATTCTTTTATTACCAAATGCACAAATTTCATTTTTATCCAAGTTTATATCTACATCACAGAGTCTTGTTATCCTAGATATAATCTTATTATTATTATTATTAGTAGTAGTAGTAGTAGTATTAGAGGTAGTAGAGGGATTTGCAAAAGTTAAAGAGTCGTTCGATGGCATCCATTTCGTCATTAATATGTTTTTCAACACATTATTTATTGAAATTTCAATATATTTTAAAACAGATTCATTCCCCCACAATTTCAATTGATTATTTGAATAATCTAATTGAATCAAAAGATTTTTATCCAATCTGGATAAATTTTTCAGAATTTTACCATTTTGTGTCAATAACAACAATTTAGTTTGAACATCATTCAAATTGACAATTTTGTGAGACATTGAATAGCTATTTAAAGTATTCATCTTGGAAGAAATTTTTAGATGCCAAACATCATTTAACAATCTTTTGACTATACCTAATTTTACCAATTTTGACGTGGAGATTCTTCCGGGAGATTTTGTTGATATATAATAACGTAATTGTTTGACAGTGTATCCATCCAACAATCGTTTCAATAATTCATCATATATTTTGTTAGACACTTCTGTAGTTGGTGGTTTCATAGAATCAATAGATTGGATGATCTGCTCATTTGTAAGTTTCGATTTAAATTGTAACAGAGTATTAGAGGTTTGAGCTTTCGAATCCAGAAGATATGTGTGATCAGAATCGTCGATAATATTATCATTGTTACTATTATTTTGACCGTATTCATTGTTAGAATCAATATTTTTATAATTACTATTAGTATTGTCACCTAAGTCTACACCTTCTAAAATAGTAATATGTTTTATACTATTGCTATTAGCTGAATTGATATAGTTAGAATAATGATTATTATTATTAGTAGTATTATTACTGATATTATCATTGGAATGATCCATTCTGTTTGAATAACTAATTTTTTTATTACGATTGTAGTTATATTTTCGAGTGTTTGGCAGTAAACCACTTTGTTTTAAATTTAATACGACAATATTTGGTTTTTGCGGTTTAATCTTCTTACCCCTGGACACTAGGTGAATATCTGTTTTATCATTTCCAGAGTTTTCAAATGTTGATAATAATGATGAGCTTGCTGGGGTTGTGGTTGTGGTGGTGGTAGTGGTAGTGGAAGTGGTACTTGAAGTAGTTGTCGTAGCAGTAGTATCAGTGGTGGTATCTACATTATTGTGATTCTCAGTGCTACTATCAATTGTATTATCTGTAGGAATGTTGTTATCACTAGTATTTACAAGGGAGTAGCACAATTTGTTATTATAATTTAAATATTTCCAAGTTACTAATTTATTATAACGACATTTCAATAATAGTGACATTATATTAAAGTATATAACATAGTTAAGTTTCGTAATGCTAATTTCAATCTTATTATGTGAGTGTTAAATATAAGTGTGTTTGTATTAATCTGTTAGATAAAAAAAAAAAAAAAAGAAAGAAAGAAAGAAAAAAAAATGCACCACAGAGTAAACTTATTTGTGCATAGGTGGATGAGGTTTCTATTACGTTCAAGGAGGTTGTAGGTTAGCAGTCATAAGTACACCAATCCATTGAATGTATTTCTAATACTTTTCTTTTCCTTTCTCTTTTGATTTCTTGAATGTTTTTTTTTTTTTTTGTTGGTTTCAAAAATCTTGAAATTGAAAAAAAAAAAAAAAAAAGAAAAACAGACACGGGAAAAAGTTCTTCGTAATTACACAAACCCTACTTTGATATTAAGAAAATAGGAAAATAGTTTTACTTTTAGTGATGTAACCCTACTTTTGCTGTTCCACTGGAAATTTTTTTTTTATTTTATTTTTATTTTGGAGGATAAAGCCATCAAGAACCTAAAGATATTTATATGTATGTATTTATTTATTTATATAACAAAAAAGGAGAAAGAAAGAAAACTTTAAAGAAAAAAAAAATCATTCAATAAATTAAGTCATTACATGTATGTATCTCTGAAAACAGGATCCAAATTGTTTGTACTTTGATTTCAGTATGTCAATAGCATTTGAATTCCTATCTACAAATCATCTAGATTTGAGTTAAATGATGTTGACTAAATAAATAAATAAATAAATAAATAAATAAATGACAACAGAATGGGTCGAATAGGTAAAAGAAACTTAAAGCTAGATGGGAAGAAATCAATTGATATTATAAAACTATCAAATAACAACCGTTCAGGAAGACGCATAAATTATTATGATTTGACAACACAGTATATTAAGTGGTACAATAGAGAAGTCACCGAATTTTTCGATCGTATACCAAATATGTATCCGAAGTTGCATTCTTCCTATGTTCATGTCGACAGTAGTTATGAATTTCATAAACATAAAAGCAATCAAGATTCGACTGTTTCGGATTCCGAGTATAATGGGATAGACGAGTCAGATGAGTTCGGTGAGGTGATTGAATATGGTTCGTATTGGTCATCCAGTGAGAAAAGAATGTTTTTCAATTGTCTAAGCAAATATTCCATTCATAGATTAGACGATTGGTACCCGTATTTCAATGGTACAAAGAGTAAAATTGAAATATTAACGTATTATAATGTGTTACAAAAAAATCTTAAATCAGTTAAAGAAAGATTTCCCAATCTTTTGTACAGATACGAGGATTATCCTGTATCGTATGAGATGGATGATAATTTCATTGAATTTGATGAACATATGAGTCAAAGGCTAGTTGATAGAGATCAATTGGAATATTATTATGATAACCAACCGGTAAAACAACATCAACAACACAAATACTAATACTAATACTAATTTAATTGTAAATTTTGACAAATGGAGTCAAATATGGAACCAATTTTATCAGAAGAGTATCAATAATAACACGGATGTAGAAGCCGATACAAATTATCCAGAATTCATTGGAGATGAAATGAATTATAAACAAGATTCCACGAAATGCTATGAAATTCAAAAAGAGGTAATTGAATTGAGGGGGAAAGAACATAAGATATTACAATACACACCTGTGGATGAAAATGAAACCCAAAATATAATGACGAGAACAACGACAACAACAGCAAGGAAACCAACAACCAAGTCGTTACCATTTAATAAAGAATCGATGGAATATATGGAGAAATGTGTTAGAAGATACATTAGGGATGTTCTATATTGTACAATATTATCAAGAATTAATAAGAGAAGTATCCATGGAGACCATGTGAACAAGTTGTTTCGATATAGTAATAGAGTGAATTTCAAGAAAATATTGAATAAGAGATATAAAAAGGATATAAAGTTATCGGTTAAGAATAAAGAGAGAGATTATATAATCAAGAATGAAAGGGATACTGAAGAAGAGGAAACGGATAAGAATGGTAGAATGTTGTATCCACATGTGATTACTAAAGAAGAGATCATTAAGGGGATAATATTAATGAGACAGGATAAACCAAAGAAACATATTGAAATGAATAAATCTATTGAAGTCATTAATACAATAAATAAATTTGAAATGAAATTGGGTGATGATAAGGATGATATGATATTTAAAGAAAGATGGTTTTTACGTTCGTTAATGAATGAAATGATATATGATAAATTAAATCATCCAATCCCAATAGTGATTAATAATATTAATTATAATGATATGGATATATATGATAGTATCAAGAATCTTAATAATAAGTTTAAAAAAGGATATGACAATGAGAATGAGAATGAGAATGAGAATGAGAATGACAATTATAATATAAAATTGGAGAGTGAATATAGTAGATTGATTAAAACCCCGATTGATCAAGAATTAAAAATGATAATTGGATTAATGAAAAAAGGTACGCTTTCAACGTCCAAAAGAATCAATCAATCATACAAAATCAACAGTGACAAAGAGACAAGGATGGCCAAAAATAGATTTAAATTTGAGATAATAAATGATGATAATAAGTATATTGAATGGGGTCCAATGATTAATGAAGTATTGAATAAGAGGTTAGATAATGAGTTAGAGTTGAAACTAATTGACAAAGAGACACGGAATCTGGAAAGAAAAGATCAGTTGAGATCAAGACAATATCTGGATGCATTATACCATTATTTCGGTAGTATACTAAGTATGACCCCACCCGGAACCAATACGAATAGCCACCATTATGGTGATAGTAATAATATACTTGCCAATAGATTATATGTAATGATAGATGAGGATGACGTAGGAAGGGGAGACGAAGAAGAAACAGAGAAGACGAAGACAGAGAAGAAGATTATATATGGCCATCGAGTGTCAAAGTGTTTGAGAGAATGAATTTCTGACAAATCTGCCTATATAATATAATATAATATAATATAGTATATAACAAACTATAGTTATACGAATATTATCCATATATATATATATATATATATACCTATATCACATTCTTGTGTGTGTGTGTGTCCCGTGTGATTACGTAACATAAGAATGTGGTACAGATGTGATTACTAATTGAACACCAAACACACGAACCCCCTCCCCCCCCCCCGTTGCTGAGTAAGATTACTAATATTGGACACAACTTCGAGAACATCAAAACCAGAAACAGAAACAGAAAACACAGAAAAAAAACACCGCAGTCACCGACGGAACTCGCTTTCCGGTGGAACCCCCTCCCCCACAGACAGACAGACAGACAGACAGAAAAAATCAATAGTTGACAAAACTTTTTTTGAAGAAACAAATTTCTCTAGCACCACCACCACCACCACCACCGGAAACCGAGTTCCGTCGACAGATATTTGTCTATTGATTTATTCAATATTCAATTCAATTTATCTTGTGGTTATGATAATAATAATAATAATTAGTGGGGTGGTGGTAGTGATAGTGATAGTAGTGGTAGTTGGTGATGATTATTGGTGATGGTTGAGATAAGTGTAATGATTGGCAAAATCACATAGTTTGTTATATTGGGATTTGATTGATGATATAGAAGTGGTTTGATAGAGATGAAAAGTTGTAATATACAACGGGTATAATGATGACTGTAAACGGATTGATTTGTATGTGGTTGGATTTATTTTAAATTTGATTTGTTTTTTAAGTTTAAATTTTTTTTATATGTTCTATCTGTGTGCACTTATCTATCTATCTATCTATCTTGTTTGTTTGTTTGTTTGTTTGTTTGTTTGTTTACTATGTATTTATTACTATTATTTATCTTATATTGATTAGTACAGTCACAGCCACACCTATAAACTTCATAAACTTCCATCACTCATATATATATATATATATATATATATATCACATAATTTTCGATATTTTGACATTGACTTACTCAATCGTTTTCATCCCTTTTCCCTTTCTCTTATTTTTAGTAGATATTATTATTATTGCAATCTATCCCAGATTCATAAAAACATCCCAATCAATCAACCAAACCTTTCCACAAAAGGATTATTAGTCTGTTTGTGTTTATATTTTATTCTCTCTATCCTACTTTATTTTATTTTGATATCTGTTTTCTATTTTCTATTTCTTTTTCTGTCTGTTATATTATATTAAGCATTATCTATACTTATAATGAGTATTTGTCGTATAACTGCTAAAACACATAAAATATTACCTTTGAATTCTAAACTGTTCAGAAATGATATGACATCTGTTATATTTAATCATCGTCGTCATTACGTTTCAGGAACTAACATGAAGGAAAATACTGGAAACTCATTACTATATACTCCTGAAAATACTACTACTACTGCTACTGCTACAACTACCACAACCGTCCCATCTCCTCCTCCTCCTACTTATGAAGAATATTTTAAAACTTTACCAAAACAGACTCTCTTCTCCCTCTTCTTAATCGGTGTGTGTTCTTTAAATAAACTCACTTTATCAACCGCTACGAAAGTTTTCCCATTCATTCCACTCTCTTTAGTACGTGTCCTGGTATCAAAACTTTACTGTGGTGGTGAAAATATGCAAGAAGTCTTACAATGTGGTAAAGATTTACAAAAAAGAGGTATTTCAAACATGATGCTTTCTTTAACCATCGAAAATTCTGAAGGTGTTAAACAAATAGAAAATATCGACCAGAGTATAGTGGAGCCAACCATAGAATCCATCTACAAAGTGTTGAAACCTAATCTATTGTCTCAATTGGACTCTCTCTCCAGTCAACATAAAAATAATATCAACACCATCGCACCAGGCTATATCGCTTTGAAACCTTCCGCTCTCATCGAAAACCCAAACGACGTCCTGATGAACTATGGCACCCATCCAGATTCACAAGTGTTATTGGACCGTTGTGTAAGAATCACTCAAGTGGTCTATGACTTGAATCAAGAATTGTCCAAGTTGTATCCATCACGTAAATCTCCCTTCTTCGTCTCTACCATCGATGCAGAAAAATTCGACTGGCAAACTAAAGGTGTATACTCTCTACAACGCCAATTGATGCAGAAATTTAATCGTGGACCACTAATCTCCGTGGTCGGTACTTGGCAGCTATACTTGTCCGATTCTATGAAACATCTGACTGATGATGCTTTACTCGCTAAACAGAACGGCTACAGGCTAGGGTTGAAGATCGTTCGTGGTGCTTACATTCATTCCGAACCAAACAGAGACTCCATCATCTTCAACACAAAACTAGGCACGGACAATAATTACAACAACATAATGACCATGGTTCTTAATGATATGAAGGATAATGGTGAAGATTCCGTGTATGGACATTTGGTTGTGGCTTCACATAATGCAGAATCTCAAATCAAAGCAGCCGTCTTGCTGGATCAATTATCTGAAGACACATACGTCAGAGCCAATGTTTCACTTGGTCAATTGTTGGGGATGTCCGATAATTTAGCATACGATTTGACCAATAAGTACCATATGCACAATTTGATTAAATACGTTCCATGGGGTCCAGCTAAGGAGACAAGAGATTATTTGCTACGTAGATTACAAGAAAACGGGGACGCTGTTAGAAGCGATAATGGATGGGGGTTAGTCAAGAAAGTCGCAAAAGCTTTATTCTGAGTAAAATTATCGAAAGTTTTCCAACCACGTATGTGTTATTTTATTTTATTTTATTTTATTTTCCATTTATTTTTTTCTTTTCTTTTTCTTAATTGATAATTTGTCATCATCATCATATATGTATGTATGTACGTATAGATCTTTGTAACTGTAAGTGTAGTAATAGTCACTTCTTCTCGATATTCATAATAAATAATCAAAATATTCTAATTGCACTTATACTATAATTTTATTTTATTTTTTTTTTAGTAGAAAAAAAGGAAGAGAGATTAAAAGAAAAATATACAAGAGTTTTGATCTTTATTTGATTGATTTCAGTTAGATAGCTACTATAGCAATCGAGTACAAACTGTTGACAGGTACAAGAAAGTATAGATTCCCACCCCCCCCCCATATATGCACATCTATTGTACGGAACCGTCCTCAGTATGAAATTCGTGGCTTTAATATCAGGTGGGAAAGATAGTTGTTTCAATATCTTACATTGTTTGAAACAAGGCCATCAACTAATAGCATTAGCTAACTTATATCCACATGACGAAGCAATACAAGATCTCAACAGTTTCATGTTTCAAACTGTAGGCCACGATCTAATATCCCTATACAGCAAATGTTGTGACGTGCCACTGTTTAGAAAACCAATCAAAGTGGATTCTTCGATTAACAAAGAATTAAATTACGTTACAGTTTCCAAGGACGATGAAATCGAAGTCCTGTATCAACTGTTATGCGATGTCAAATCTAAATTACCTGAATTACAAGCTGTTAGTGTCGGTGCTATCCTTTCTTCATATCAAAGAGTTCGTGTTGAAGATGTTTGCAATAGATTGGGCCTCACCGTTTTAAGTTATCTATGGCAAAGAGACCAATCTGAATTACTGAATGAAATGGTCACTATGTCTGCACCCTCCATTCAGCACAACAATAGTAGTACCAGTAGTACTAGCAGTACTAGCAGTAATAATAAGAGCGACGGAGACAGTCGTGGTGAAGGTTATTTCGACGCAAGGTTGATTAAGGTGGCTGCAATTGGATTAAATTCATGTCATTTGAATATGAATCTACCACAGATCCAACCAATTATGGTGAAGTTAAACAATAGATATGAAGTCAATGTCTGTGGTGAAGGTGGTGAATTCGAGACTATGGTGTTGGATTCACCGTTTTTCAAAGATGGCTATTTGAAATGGAAAAATATGGAGGTTACTTCAGATTCAAAGGAACACAATGATGGAGTTTACAATGCTAGATTGATTGTGGATTATCAACCAAGAAAATTATCTGATGATTTTTTGAAACATGAATTACAAAGATTACCTGAACCAACTTTGTTAGATGCGAAATGGCAGGAATTATTGAATAATTTGAAAGAGAATGATACAATCAATAAATGGATTGAAAAGTTTGCGTCCATTGAATTATCCACTTCATCGTTTTCACAATCATTGTTACCTTCAGATTACAAATTCACTCCAAATGTATCTTTTGCACAGGTCGATGATCTTCTTTATATCTCAAATCTAACTTCGACACTTCCCTTTGCAGAAACTAATGGCATACAACATTCTTTAGAGACACACATGTTGAATATTTTTAAACAACTGGAGGAAATCCTGGTATCTAGATCGTTATATCCATGTCAAATAATTTCATCGTCTTTAATCCTAAATAATATTGAGAATTTCAGTAGAATAAATAGGATTTATTCTGAATGGTTCAGCACACAGAAATGGGGACCTCTTCCACCATCTAGGGCTTGTGTTGGATCTAACCTATTAGGTCCGGAAAATCCAGTTCAATTATCTGTTATCGTAGATTTAAATTCAGATAAGGTATGTGGATATCAAGATAGTAAAATCAAAGTGAATAAAAATAAAAATGGTTTGCATGTTCAAAGTCGATCGTATTGGGCACCATGTAACATTGGTCCTTATTCTCAAGCTACATGGCTGAATAGCGATCAAGCGAATAAAGTCGCTAGAATCAGTGGACAAATTGCTTTGATACCTAAATCGATGGAAATGCTTCCAAAGAGTGAATATTTGACACAAAGTGTTTTATCTTTGAAACATTTTAATACTTTGAAAGAGACAATCGGCACTGAAAGACAATTATTTATGATTTGTTTTGTGGATGATACAAATATGGTGCCTATTGTAGCAAAGACATGGTCATTGTATTGTAGGGAAATGTCATTAGAATCTTCATTGTGGTTTGATAAAGAGGATGAACCATTAGAAAGTTTGATTATTGTTAAAATTTCTGAATTGCCAAGGAATGCATTATGTGAATGGAGTGGGGTTGCATGTGAATCTTTACATATTGAAGACATGTATGATGATTATTCCGAAGATGAACAAAAAGAAGAAGGAAAAGCAAGTAAAAAAATAGAGCCAAAAATTACCAACGAAATGGAGTTATATAATGATATTATAGTGTCGAAAGGTAATAATCAGAGACATTTTGTTACTGGATTCTGCAATAACGCTAATGTGATCATATCATTTTTGAATGAAATCAAAAATGGCCATTTAACTTTATATTTCAACCCCATTGAATGTAATTCTTCTCCATCTTTAGTTTTGGATCAGTTATATTCTAAGAGTAATGTTGAATTATATCCAGTACAAAAAGTTTACGACTATAAGGGCAAAGACTATAAATACGGTTTTCAATACTCTTATTAGAACTATTTGTATGTTCCATTTTTTCTTTATTTACTTACAGATCGTGGTACATCAAAAAAACACATGCTTATATATTACTTAAATGACATGCAGAACTCTTTTCCATATATATATATATATATTTGATAGATTATCTTATTAATTTTTGTTTTGTGACACTTTCTTGTGTGAATTTCCTTTTGTCAACTTTTGTGTTATGACAGAAAATTTTTTTTTATCTTTAATAAAATCTTGTTTAGCTGATTAGATGAAATGTACAGAGGAAGAAAAGATACACATAGAAGGGTTAGTATGCTTTTTAAATACAGGGAGAGGTAATTGAAGTCATTTAAGTTTCATTTGCATCCATATAAGGAGTAAGGTGTGTATAAATCAATATATTTATTAAAAAAAAAAAAAACTGTTTTATTCTAATTAAACCTGTTTATACCAGACGGGTTATTCAATTATTATGTCAGATTACCAGGCAGAAGTCAAGAAATTATTAGACTTCACAGAAAATGTTTTGATTGATCTTTTAAATAATAAAGAATCTTCTCAAAATGCACAATTGCAAAGGGCAATGATAGAGTATAAGTTGAGAAAATCATCGAGGGATCATTCAAAGTTTCAAAAATTGATCAAACGAAGACAATTACACAAAGTACCTCTTGATGTTGTAAAAGAAGAAGTCATGGAATACAAAGATATTTTACCATTTCAAAGGTTATCGAAATATTTTAGTTATTATACCGATGCTGATCGAATGGACCAAATTGAATTTGATAATAGAGTTAGTTCATATATGAAAAGTAATCAAAAATTTGAGTTTAAAAGTGCAAACCGAACTGAAATTCCTAGAGTCACTAAAATGAATATACCTTCTAGAGGGAATCAGGTGCCAAATCAACCTCTTAATACTAAAAATAATGTTGCCCTAAATAATAATTTATCTAGATTACAAAAAACACAAGAAATTTCAGTCTCAAATAATCATGTCAATAAACCTGTATTGAATGCTCTTCCAACTAAACCCGTAGGAAGTCAATCGGTAAAAATACTTAAAGAAAAGGTCGAGATCAAAGATAATGAGGTGAAAAATAATGATCCAGCTATTATTATAAAACAACAACCAACAACTGTGACATCAAGTACAAATACTGTCAAGTCAATTAATCAAACATCAAGCATAAACACAAACTTAGCATCTACCAATGGAGATAAAACCAATAAATTGGAAGAAAAAGAGGATAATTGTGTTGAAATAGTTAAAAGTGCATATGCAGGATCCTCAGGTGAAAAAAAACCTATTTTGATTAACAATATGGATAAACAAAGTGGAAAAATTAATTCATCGAAAAATAATAAATTAAATGAAGATTTGATTGAATTAGAAAGTACTGAAGTAATAAGTATATCTTCTAAAGCAGGATCAGTAGATAACAGTTTTGAGAAGGGTCAATCAATTAAACTAATCGAAGAAATAGTGGAACCACGAAATAAAGAATTAGAAAGTAAGAATATTATTAAAAATAATGGCTTAGATTATTCTCCTAAACTACCAAATGATGAGTCGAGAAATTCTGATAAAACTATAAATAAAGATTTGAAAAGTCCCTATCGAATTGCAAATAAGGAAGTAGAAAGATTGGATAATATTCCAGATAAAGAGATTGATAAAAAAGAACAGAATATAATATTGATTGAGGAAGAGAATATCAAAAAACCTGAGGAGAAACAAGGTATATCTATAACAAATATTAAGACTGATGATAAACCTGTGTCGAAATCTCCAACACAGGAGGACAAGAAATCTGCAGATAAAATAGACACTAACCAAAGTTCTATTAACTTTTCATCAAATGAGGTGGGAAATGAGAAGTTGACTGATAATATTGAGAGATCATCGGAAAGTGATTCAAATCAACCTAAAATAGGCGATAAAAGGAAAGCAAAAACCGCAGATCTACCCAGAAGTCATAAGAAATCAAAAGGAAACACTAACATAAAAAAGAGAAATAATAATAATAATAATAATAATAATAATAATAATAATAATAATAATAATAATAATAATAATGGCAATAATACTAATAACAGTATCAGTAACAAGATAGAAAATTTAATTGAACGTATTCAGAATAGTAAAATAACATTGGAGACATTGTTAGGTCCAGTGTCAAATGAAACTATCTTTGAACAATTTCATAAAGTAGAACCACCCTCACCCAAGGCATTTGAAAAGGAGAATAAAAATAAAGATGGACATAATATCCGTTTGATACAGTTATATGATTCCATCACGAAATCAGATGAGTCAGATGAAGATTCTGCCGATTCAGTGAAGGAGGAAATACATACTAATGATTCACAGCAAATGAATAACAAAAATTCTAATGATATAATCTCAAGTATCAGTGATAATGATGATAATCACGATGATAATGATACTATTAACAAAGTTAGCACTATTTGGAATAATATGACTACTGACGAAAAGTAATTCTGAGGAAAACATCCCACTAAACCAACCAACTTCAAATGCCAACCAAAGTTTGTACGATGCATATATGTCAAGCCATAACGATGGCTTGCCACTTCCTACAACTGTCAAAAATTTTTCTGATAATGACTTTAAATTTAAAAGTATTTTGTTTGGAAATGGAAATTGTAAAAATGTTTTATCATCAAAGAATCCATTTATAACATCATATTCAAATAAACAGAAGATTAATGTTTCCTCGTCGGCAAAACCAACTGAATGCGTGGTTAACAAGAAAGTCCCAAAGGCATTAAAGAAAATGAGTAGTCTTGTTTCTAAATACAATTTGGATGATTCATAGTTTTCAAAAATTGTAATACATTACAAATATGTACTCATGCATTAATTTTTACATATATAAATATAAATTCATGAAATTGGCCAGTAGTTATATATTGTGCCTTTTTATATATGTAATTTCTTCTTCTTTTTTTAAAAAATATAAAATACATATATGTATTACATTATTTATTTTGTAATAATACAGATTGGCATGCAGAATATGTTAAGGACCATGTCAAACTTTGCCCTCCATCTAAATATTTTTTATCGAATTGTGGATTAGAGAAAAATGAATATGCGAGGATCGGATTGCATAAAGCCATATTCAACATAATAATCCCCTTCCAACCGTCATTTACCGCATCCACAATATCTTTTAATAGTTGATCCCATTCTTGTTGAACAAAAGTAGAAGATCTTATAAATGTCGATATAGGCAATACTGGAATTGCATGAATCATTTGGATGTATTCGAGGTTATTACCAAAATAAGTAGTGTGATGAATCTTATTTTCGAAGAGGATTCCACTACATTTATTTAAAATAAATTGTGATGGCTCGGTTATATTAGAATCATCGTAAAGGAAATAGTGATTTATAGAATCTTTCAAAATTGTCAATTGTAAATTTGTGATTAATTCGAGGTTTTCATTTGATGTAGCATTAGCCCATAATTTAATTGCATATATGGACATAACATCTTCTGAACTGGACTCTTGATCTTTGCCGTCACCACTTTCAAATAGACCCTTAGCCCAAGAATGACCATTAAACCAGTCAAAAGATCTAAATTGAGGGAACCAAGGGTCATTCGACGATGGGTTATTATAATCTCTAATCAACAATTCGATCCAATTGCGATTATTCAAATCTTGACACCATGGAGAATTTCCATAAATATATTGTTCCACTTTAATTATGATTGCACCAGTCATAACGAAGTATCCGTAATGGAAATGATGGTCGTTATAATAAGAATTACCAAAATCCTTCATTGGTTCATTGGTAGAAGATATAACGCCTTTCCATACTGTATCATAATTTAGTGGTATCATTTGATTATTTGAGATAAACCTATTGAATGCTACTTGTAGCATTGTTAAAAGTTTCTTTGTCAAATTTAGATCCTTTATAATAAAACAAGTTGAGTATAAAATCCAGGCATATTTGGCTAAACATTTGCCGGAAAAATACATTGAATCTAAACTGGATTCATCTAAGATATTACATTGTGATATTTCTTGGCTTGCTACATCATATATCAGTTGTAATATTTGGTTGTCAGTTATTACTGGTGGATTGTTTCCAAATCCCATAGGAGTGAAAGGACATTGATTTCATTAAATTTAAATCGTATAAATAATCGTCATTATTCATATCTAATCTATTTGTGATAAATCCTGTCATTGTACCAGACACAGTGGAGTTTAAGTACGAGGGTATCCCATAGTTAGATACAAAAGTATTGGAGATACGATTCATATGATGTGGCAAAGCATAGATAAGGCATTTTCGAGACACATTTGGCGATATTGGATTTAGCATAGATTTTCCACCGATCGAATATATAAAAGAATAACCAGATACATCGAAAGTATTTGTTGTGTTTGATGGTGATGACTTTGTTAATGGTGAGATTTGGCAGGATACAGGGTAGAACCCGGCAATTTGATCCAGTAATAAAATCGAATTGGGTTCACTTTCACAAACTGTAACTTGTATTGTAGTATCTCTGAGTATTTCACGGTTAGATACAACTGTTTGAGGATCAAGCATAATCAAGTCTAATGATTGATCATCACAATACAAATACCATAACATATTATCATTTAAAACAATCTTATACCTCTGTGGAGTCTCTCTAACGAATAGTCGAAAACCTACTATCGACTTGATACATATCTTTGATGATTGATCAGGGTAGAATATATAAAGTGCGGTTATCAGACCTGTACCTTGAACCAATGGGAATTGTATTAATGGCATTTGATTATGAGACCCGATCAGATCCAGCTGACAAGACATATGAGTTAAAGTGTTGATTGATGTGGAAGTAGAAACGGGAGGGGTAGTTGAGAACATAATTGATTTAATGCCTACTGGATTAAAGTAGAATTGTGGTGGGAAATTTTCTTGGTCAAAGACTCTTTGCTTAGCAGAAGTGTATGATACACAGATAGAATTGTCTTGTTTACTATACCACAAAGAATAGGGATGGGTCCATATGGGTAATTCTTGACCATTCGGTAGTAGCATATTGCCATAGAACTTATTAGTGGGGATAGGAGATCCGTTTGACAAAGCTAATGTGCTTGAAGGTGGCGATATATCATGGATTTTGGGTGGTAATATATCTGTTGGGTCTATGGCAGATACTAAATCCAATGATAAATATTGGTTGTTAGTAGTAGTAGAAGAAGAAGAAGAAGAAGAAATGGCACTTGGAGAGATGTTCTGTTCACCAGGTAGAGGGAACCTTGGTCTGTCATACATGATAGAATTTCAATTTTGTCAATACAAAAGAGAGTGGAAACCAAACAAGACAAAAAAGATTAAACTAAGGGAAAGGGAAGATTGGGTCCAACTGCTGTATCTCTCTTGTTTATTTTTTTTTTTTGTATTCAGTTTTGAGAGGTTTGGAAATGTATATGTTGGGTATCTGTTGGTGATGGTTATAGTGATAATTCTGGGGGGGATAGTGAGGAGATTCTTCACATAAATATTGTATTTGTTCATCTTATATATGTAGTTTTAAATATTAATTCGAATATGTAAAGAGGGAAACCTTGGCGGTTAAATGCAATCTTCTACCATTTTTTTTTCTATTTTTGATAACGATTGCAAAAAAAAAAAAAAAGTAAAGAAAAGAAAAAGTCAAAGTAATGAAGATACAAAATGGGTCGATAGTGGATTATTTGCATAGAATGTATATAAGTTAAATGTTTGTGGGGTGGGGGACAGAGGGCAGGAAGTCAATTGATAGTTCATTTGCTATAGAAGTTTTGCTTATAAGTTTAATAAAATAGTTTAAAAAAAAAAATAAAAATATGTCAGATTTGAAAGAGATTGTACGATCTTTACAGTTAGAGTATTGGTATATCCATCTAGTGTATCACCGAAACAATAACCAACATAGAAAGACTCGTTGGTGGCGACAATTTAATATATTTAAAAGATCAATCAATAGGATACTGAGACACTTAAATAAGGGCAGTGGTCATGAGAGAAAGAAGGGGAAAAGTGTCAGTTTGCAAGATATTGTTGAGGGACCACAGGTCCAGAGTTTAATTAAGAAATTTTTGAAGTTCCAATTACCTTCCATCTATCGTGAATTCCAAAATGTACTAACTATAGGACAGTTTGTTACATTAGCTGTTGTACTAATTGGTTTATTAGCTAGATGTCGTTCCTTATTATTAACATTGCAATCTGAAAAAGAAAGGGAAAGGGAAGAGGAAGGGGAAAGAGAAAGAGAGACTATAATAGATGAAATGAGTTCTATTAAGACGATTGATGAAGATCTTGGAATGGAGGTAGAAATACAAGAAAAACAATTTTCAATAGAAACCAAGATTATTGATCAAGATGCTGCAATTATGGATTTAGTAGATATCACAGATAAGAAGAAGAGTAAGAAGAGTAAAAAGAAGAAGAAGTCTGCAATCGATGATATTTTTGGATAAAATTAATTAAGAAATATATATATATATATATATATATATAACAAAAAAGTAGAATACAACCTCTATACATGAGTGAGTGAGTGAGTGAGTGAGTGTATGTGTATGTGCATGTGTATGTATATAAATATGGATAAATCTTGAATGAAGAAGATTAGAAGGATTCAATCCATTATAGATTCAACCCATTTAGGTAATACGAAGGAAGCAGAATGAATATCTTTATTATAATATTTCAACTGATCTTGTTCTGATTCAGTGGGATATCTTGTTGGTATTTTCAAATTTTTATCCTTATCATTATTACAGACCAAAAGCCCCAGTTGGCCCGAGGTATAACTTGGAACCATAGTATAACAATATTGGACATTATTGAAGACAGTCCGAGCTTGCTTAATGAGATCTGTCAAGTAATTGATATTTAACCAAACGTTTTCAGAAGTCTGTGAGATGATGAACCCATCATTTGGATCCCGCAAGGAATCCTTTAGTAGTTGGAAATACTCTCTATGGAAAAATGCTTCAGCAGGACCCTCTGGATCACTACTATCTGTGATAATAATATCGAATTTGTTATTCTGTGGGCCCATAGAGATTTGTTTTAAATATTGAAAACCATCACAGATGTTCAATTGGACCCTTGGATCGATGAATTTAGAAGTTTGATGGAGATCTGTAGGTGTATGCGTGTCTGCGGTTGTTGTTGTTGTTGTTGATTGTGATTGCAGCTGTAAACCTGTGGACATCGATGGGAAATATTTTTTAGCCAAAGAAATGATACTGCGATCGATCTCGACCATGATTGCGTCTTGAACACACTGATGTTTCAAGACCTCTCTGAGAACACCACCGTCACCGCCCCCTATGATAAGGACTCTCTTGGGGTTGTGATGTAAATACAATGGGATATGTGCGATCATTTCTTGGTATGCAAACTCATCTCTCTCCGTACATTGGATGATTCCATCCAACACCAAGACGTTACCATACTCTTTGTTGTGGAAAACCAAAATCTCTTGGAACTCGGTCTTATAGGATTCGAGGATCTTATCTACACGCAGAGTGAATGCCTGGCCAGGGAAACATTTGTCACTGAGTTCTCTAAACCAACCGTCTTTAATCCAGGGATGTTCTTGGACTTTTTCAGTAGTAATTGGTTGGATTCCAGTCATATTCGTCATACTTGTATCTTTGATCACCGCGTGCACCAATATACCCAGTATTCAAAAAACTGGTCTATTTTACTACTCTGTGTGTGTGTGTGTGTGTGTGTGTGTGTGTGTGTGTTGGAACTGTCTTAAGTGAACCTTACAGGAGTACCCAATGGCTCTACCTCTCACTCACTTCCTCTATCACTCCACTTCTCTCTCTTTCTTTCTATCTATCTCTCTTTACTTCATCTCAATCTAATAGACAAAACAAAGTTCTTCCAAACCGTTTCGAGAAGCCAAAGAAGAAAAAAAAAAAAACAAAACCAAAAGCAAAAAACACAGACGTCGGCCTTTCTTGTTTTCTGGCCAAAAGAACACAGAAGAAGAATCAAACGATGAAGAAGAAGAAGAAGATGATGATGATGATGATGATGATGATGGTAGTGGTGGTAGTGGTGGTGTCAATCAGTACTTACCACTCGTGATGCAGGTTGTTGAAGAGTTGTTGGAGAAGAGTCTGCAGTTGCAGAGGGATATACGGTCGATCGCCTTGGAACTGGCACAATTGCAAGATGGTTTGGAACAAGAAATGACAGAGTTTTGTAATCTGGTAGACAGGGGGTCCAATGAACAAGGGCTGGTCGAATTGACCATGAATATGTCCTCTTTGATCGCTGGGGCAACAAACACTTTTAATGGCAACAACAATGACAGGAAGAAGAAGATATATAACAAGGATGATGAATCATCTTTTTAATAATGTTTGTTGTTGTTGTTAATTATAGTCTTTCTCAAGCATATATATATATATATATACGTGTATACACGTATATACAAGTATATATATATAAATAGATATATATATATATAGATATATATAGATGTGTGTGTGTGTGTGTGTGTGTGTGTGTGTGTGTGTGTGTGTGTGTGTGTGTGTTTGTAGATAAATATAATCTTTGTATTAATAGTGTATGCTCCTTTCAACCTCTGCCACGGTGGAGTGGACCTCTTATTGGAGGCTGTGGTTTTAGGACTTGTTGTTTAAACAACGGCGCATGCTTCAACACCTCTGGCAACGTTATGAACCTGATCTGTGACCCTCTAATATACACATTGTCCATCCTTGTTATACCCTTGTGTGATTCCATCGGTGTCAATGTCACGTCTCGTAATTGCATGTTCATATTATCTTCAGATTCCACCAACTTCCCACGGTATGTGTCCCCATTTGATAACTCTAAAGTGATCGTATGGCCTTGTGCCTCATTTAACAACTTAATAGGTATACTCATCTATACTTATAATTCTTCTTCTTGGGTAGCTCACACACTCCTTTTAGTGTTGACAACCTGTCTTTATCTCTATCTCTATCTCTATCTTTATCTTTATCTTTACTCTCTTCTTCTTCTTCTTCTTCTTCTTCTTCTTCTTAATGATTCCACTTCTTTTTCTTTTTTTTTATCTTTAAAGGATCTTTCAAATATATATATTTAGTGGGTATTGACAGACTGAGACAGAAAAGTTGAGGTATGGAAGATGTTTAAAAGTAAACAACAGTCTGAAACTTAGCTAGTTGTCTGATCCTTTCGTCAAGTCGTATTACATTATTTATATATATATATGCAGGATGAATGTGCAGTTTGAAGAAGTGTCCTTGGATTTTGTTCCATTGACTGAACGTAACCATGTGGCTAGTCTGCAAGTGTCATCAAACATTTTCACTTTAATCACCGTCTTTGGACAACTCTATGTCATAGATTTGGTTAATCCTGAACATGTCGGTCAATACCAGTTGGACTTATGCAATAACGATATCAGGAACAGCGGTCATAACACCACCACCACCAGCACAACCGCCGCTGCCGCCGTAAAGGGAGAAATCGTTCTTAATTCATGGCTGTCTAAAGGTGCAAAACATCTACTCGTAAAGACAAATTTTAATAAATATCATTACGTTCACATCCCTAATCTATTGCTCTCCCCCAATTCAAATAAAATCATATCTAAACAACTTCTCCCCAATAGTAGAGCGAAGACAACTAAGCTAAATGATATCCGTCTGGTTCAATGGTTGGATGAGGATCGGTTTTTATGTTCCACTATCCAAAATGAAATATTTGGGGTCTCTCTAATTGACAACTCAATTGATCTCGTACTCAATCTCTCACAACATGCAAAAAATCATATTGATGGGTTCCTATATTCACAGATAAGTCACATTTTTTTACTGATTGTAAATGATTCTATAATGTACTGGTCCATTGATGATGAAGATACCAAGAACAAGAATAAGAACAAGAACAAGAAAGATGGGTTCTTTTCATTGGATAAGATATTTAATCATCCTTTTCAATTGGAAAAATTCATCAGATATAAAGGTTCAAATTCGTTTCTTAAAAAAAGATTCCATTCAAATAATTTGGATCAATTCGTTTGGATCACTGCAATGGGTATCATTTATGGCGATTTAAATCCAATCACTGACGGATCACAGTCTTCAAATGATTCGAAATCCTTATTGAACAGTTTTAATGTGTTTCTTCCGTTAGAATTGCCTGACTCAATCGATTACAGCACTATAAAGGATGTCCTTATATTGGAGTATTTCATCATATTACTGTTTCATAAAGATAATCGTATTATTATCATCAATAAATTAAATAACAAAATAGTGTTCAACGAAGGAATCGACACTTTATATCCAATAACTAATCTTATCTTCGATCCATTGAAAAACACAACTTGGTTGATTTCAAATTTGACGGTATATGAACTGATAATAAAGGATTCTTCGCAAATCCTTTGGGATCTCTTATGTCAACAGAATGATTTCCAGAAAGCATTGAATTTAGATGGGTTGGAGACATGGCAAGTTGACCTTATCCATTATAAGATGGCAAACTATTATCTCTCTGATCCAATGAAAAAAAATTACATTGAGGGTTCCAAACAGTTGGCAATCTCTAATTCATTCTCTGTGAGTTCCAACATTTTGAAACTACTTGATCTGGAAACTGATACTGGAAATGATAGAGATAATGATCTTTGTCTACAGACGTACCTTTTAACTAAACTAGAACAATTAATTGACCGTGATCGCCATGCAACATTATATAAAGTGCAATTCTGTCTGTTGACTAGTTGGATAATAAGAAATTACATTAAACATTTGAATTGTTTGATTCAAAGATCTATGAACAATCCAACAGACCATGCAATTGATGATTCAGTTCGAGATGTGGAGAAAAGAGTTTTACAATTTTGTAACACGTATAAACATCTTTTGGATTTCGATACAATCTACCAAATTATAACAAATTATGAAAAGTGTAATCATCTACTGATCGAGATTGCTACTTTAAATAACGATTGGAAGTTTATTTTAAAATATTGGATTAAAAAAGAAAATTGGTATGAATCGTTGAAAATCCTAAATAAAACTGACGATATATCTTTAATCTATCAATATTCTACCATTCTATTAATTAATTGTCCTGAATTGACAGTAGAGAAATGGATGCAATTAGGATCCAAAATCGATCCAGTGAATTTGATACCGACAATATTAAATTATTTTACTATATATCAAAAAAATCAACTTCAAAATGAGTCAAATATTAATTTTGGGTTAACTTATTTACAATGGTATATTAATAAATACAATCCAAGGGATAAAATAATTTATAATACGACATTATACATGTTGATCAGTGATAATTACCATAATATTAATAATAATAAAAGAAACATGAATACTGGAAACTATACATCCGTCTCTTCGACGACTACTGGCAGTGATCATAGTGATCGGGATGCTGCTGATTGTAAAATAATTGAATGTTTAAATCAATATGGAAGCAATAAATATGATATCAATTTCATTTTAAGGTTAAGTTTAAATTTACAAAGAGATAAAGTTTCGATACATCTAATGACAAAATTAAAATTGTTTGAAAATGCAATAAATTTATCACTTGAAAATAATTTCATTGATTTGGCTAAGCAAACTTTAAATGAAATTGATGACAAATTATTAAAGAAAAAATTATTTTTAAGATTAGCTGAAAAATTGTTATACAATGCTACTGTTAATAATATGGATGATTCCGTATCAGATACAAACAGCAACGTTAAAGCTATTATTAGGTCAATAATCAAAGATTCTAATGGACTGATCCAAATTAAGGATCTTTTGCCAATTTTTAATGATATGGTGACTATGGGTCATATAAAGGATGAAATTTTGACAAGCTTAGAGAATTATAATGAAACCATGAGTAATATGAACAAAGAGATTAAAAATTCAATTAAATTAAAGAAGATTATTGTAGAACAAATGCAAACTTTTAATGAACGGTATGAAATGCTAGAAGCCAGTGAATCATGCGATTTATGTAATAAATTGTTAACTATTAGAAAATTCTTGGTATTCCCATGTAATCATTGTTTCCATTGTGATTGTTTTATTAGAATGGTTTATAATTCAAATGATATTATCTTAAAGAATCAACTGGAGATCATACAGAAGAAAGTCTTAGATGATAAGAAAAAATTTAAAAAGAATCAAAAATTGATTTCAAAATTAGAATCGTTAATGACAATAAAATGCTGTTTATGTAGTGACATTAGTATCAATACCATTGACGAATCCTTTAATATTACTCAGGGACAATTGGAGAAATGGGACCTCTAATTGTTTTAAAAATAAAGCATGATACAAATAATAATAAAACGTCACTAAAATGAAAATATGATGAATATATAATTTATTGTCTGAACTACGTAATGATATATATATATATATAGTTGAAGGAAAACATGAGTATACTGGAAATAAAAAGAAATATAAAATAACAAAAAAAAAGACATATAATTGATTAACAAAAATCATAGCTTGAAAAACTTCTTCTTGCCCATGAGTTAATGTTCCATTTAATAATACCATAATCAGTACCAATAATTAACGAAGATCCACTACGATCTTGTATCCAGTCAATACCAGAGATATTATTTTCTTCACCTAGCTCATTATCTGGGAAATCCAATACAGTACGTTCATTGAATGTCGGTGAATGGTATAATGTATTAGTTACAGTATCATATGAACCAGAATAAAATGTATCATCATTACTATTCATGTAATCATTATTTCTGTTTCTTGATTGTCTTGTTAGATACCTTGATTCATTAGTTAACAGATCTTCAAATAAAGAATTTCTTGCTCTTTGACTATTATTATCAACATTATCTGGTGTTGAAATTTCAGGATCAATGGCAAAATCATCATCTTCATCAAATAGATAGTCTTGATTATCAGTATTATTTGAGGTGGTGGAAAATCTTCTAATCCTAAATGTGTTCCTATTATTGTCATTGTTATTATCATTAATATTAGATGGATTATGTAAAGTATTATCCTCCCCTATAATAGAATCAGATAAGTCAAAAGAATAAGATGATGAATCTACATTTATATTTGATGGGTAGTGTAGGTTACGCGAATATGTTTGTGTATTCCTACTACCATATTGATAATGACCATAACGATTAGATATTGGTGTTCTATTAAACACTCTAGGGAATGGCAAAATTTCTGGTTCCAAGTATTTAATTGGAATAAGTAAAGCTTGAGTGATCCATGGGTCTACTATTTTTGTAGAAGATGGGGCAGAAAAACGTCTTTTTGTACTTAAAGTCTGTACATTATTTCTATTAGATGATGTGCGATTAATATCATTGTTACCAAATAAGGAGGATGTAGAAGGGGCAATTGATGGAGACAATGAGTCTGAACCCGTGGGTAAAAGTGGATAATTTGATCTTCGTCTATTACTATTATTATTACTATTATTTGAACTACTATTGAAAAAAATCGGACTTACTACAGTTTCATGAATCCTATCTTGTTTCATAGAATCTTCTACTTTTTGTATTGTATCTGGAATCATAATGACCTGATGATTATCAAAATTTCTTGTATCCACAACATGCACTCTCCCTTGATGTTCGGAGATAAATAATAAATCGTCAAGTCCGTAACTAAACCTACAGACTCTAAATGAACCACTATGCGAATGCGGTCTCGTTGATGTTATCTCTGCTAAAGGATATTCTACGTTTCTTATATCATAGATTAAACAGACACCGTTTTGAAACAACGTAGCGAAGTGCATATCGTTTTCAGAGAAACAGTTATAAAACCCGTGATCACCTTTCCTCGTTGTATAAATATTTAAATCTAATCTTTCGGACGAATCAGGGACATTAAACCTAGTTCGTCTTTTAACTGTATAGGTTCTATTATTACCATTATCTGTTGCATCCCAGTTCAGGTTGGGATCATAATTTAGTGTGAATAGATCGGTCAATTCATTCTTTCTATATAAAGCGAATTTGTTTGAATCACCAGATACAACCATAGCCTTGCCATTATGAGATAAAGCAGCATTGTTTAATGGGAATTTCAAATCTGAATAACGTCTTAGTAGCTGGACATCACGGTTACTTATGTTGCACTGATAGATATGACTGTCATTATTACATGTATAAATATCATAATTAGTTGTTGAGTTCTGGGACAAAGTAACACAATTGTTGATAAATTGACCTAATATTAAAGTTAAAGTGAGATCCAAATTTTCATTGTATAAAGATAAAATTCCCTTCCATATAGAAGAATTTGAATAATTACTGTTATCCATCAATACACCTGTTGATGCAATATTGATGGGCTGAGCTGGGGCAGGGATTGGAGAATTTGATCCATTTTTTTCATGTGACAATCTATTCCAATTTGTTGGGAAGCCTTTATCATCCGATCCGATAAGACCACCACACGCAGTCAATCCATTTAATTCAGTGAAACATCTAGGTTTAAAATTAAATTCCACAAGTTTTTTAGATGGTGTTTTATAATTGACATATAAGGGGGACTTTAAATTAGAAGAAGATATAGTATTATAAATAGAATGACGACGAGATAACCTATTTGCATATTTGGATTTGAATAGTTTATAATTACAATTATTATTATTATTATTAGAATCTAAATCATTCTGGGACAAAATCGAGGGGTCAGTATCTAATGTTCTGATAGAATGGTCATAGATATAGTAGAGCCTACTTGGGTCCCTAGAATATGGTTTAATACAGTCTCTTAATTGCCAATGGTTTATTGTTACTTTTGCATCATACAGTTCTAAACCAGGCATCATATAGTTTTGATAAACTCGATCTGAACCTGTATTGAGAGATTCATCTTCAAATTCGTCTTGATTAGCTTTATTATCAATTGTCATGTTGATAGTTTATTAATATATGAATTTATATGAATGGTTTATTTTTGTTTTTAGGATGGATATTATTATTAATAGGTTGTAATGATAATTATTATAGGAAATAGATTTTACAAATTGGTTATAATGAAATGCAGATAAATGAGAATATATATTATAATGCAAATGGTATGGATACTGGTATGTGATATGACAAATACACAATTAAAATAAAAAAAAAAGAAAGAAAGAAAGAAAGAAAGGGGAAGGGAGGGAGTACGGGGCTTAAAGCAGCTTAATAAATATATAGATATGAGGTTGAGTACAAGTATGTATATATGTGATGAATAGAAGATGTGCTTATTTAAAATGTATCTGACGAATATGGTTAGTGGATATTGAATATTGACTAGTATATGTCTATCAGCCTAGCCTAACAAACAGGGCTAAAAGAGAAAATAAAATGTGTTATACGCTATTTAAAGCAAATGAACAAAAAAAAAAAGAAACACACAAAACGATTTTCCTTATATGATTTATATTATTCAAAGGGACTGTAGAAAGTGACTGTATATATATGTATGTATGTATGTATGTATCTGTTTGTATATACTTGTTGTAAATGTTTGAATTAATGTTGCAAAAGTTTGATCCTTCTTCTCCCCTCAGAGAATATTTTTTTTCTTCCTTTTGATTCTGCAATTTTTGTTTTGTCTGCCTCAAAAAGAAGAAACAAAATAAAAAATATCACATTCTGCTAAGTTTTTATACTACACTACACCACAGAATTTGTCTGATTAGAATATTTATATAGAAGCAGAAGGATGGATACATGATGATGTGTGTAGGACATGTTGTTATGTTATTGCGTAAATATAGGTGTGTGTATGCTAAAGCAAGTCTACTTCTTCTCGATGACTCCAGTCTAGTATTAATAATTTGCACTTTGTGTTTTCGAAAGGGTCCCTTTTATTTTGTTACTGCGTAATATTTACATGCATACGTATGTCATTTTAAAGATAACAAAAGATTAGCAATCTCCTTTGTGTCTACAACAGTGTTATCCTGATCAGTGGTCGTAGTATCTTCAATATGATTCCTTGTAAGTGTTCTTGGATCTATATTTTTCCAATCTTCTTCTTCTGTATCCGATCTATCATCTGTTTTTTCGTACTTTTGGTCAGTCTTCCTTTCCAATAAAAAACCTAAGGATTTATCAGATCCTAACGTATGTGATGATGGGTTATTATATTCTTTTTCCTCTTTTACCTTTACATCATAAGTTTCTAATTTATCTAATTTTAAAGAAAACTGGGATGTTGAAGTTAATGGTGTAACTGTTGTATTGTTGCTGTGACTTAATGTAGTACGAAGACTAGATTCCTTTGACATTGATGTCGATCTTACTCTCTGCAATGGTGTATGGTGATGATGATGATGATGACATAGATGCCCATTTTCTGATATATTTATAGTCTTTGATTTATTTGAACTTGATCTTCTTTTACGATTTTTGGTCAACGAATGTCCTTTCTGTGGTGGTAATAATAATGTGGTGGTGGAAGATGAAGAACTGGAACACAGTTGCATATTTGAATGAATTGTTGGTTGAGTTATTATGTTATCTGGACTGTTCACTACATATGACACTCTTCTCTTCATAGGATATATATTAGAGGAACCTCTTCTACTTTGTGTTGTCTGTGACTTCAAATCCCCTATACAATCGATCTGGTTTTCTTCCAAATTCTCTTCTTCTTCTTCTTCTTCATCCGATGACAAACTTACAGCATACTCATCTATGTATACAGGTTTTGGAGACGATAATACCGGATCAGTTGATACCAAATCACTTTTTGTATCTTTTTTAATAATAGGTATCTTAATATCATGATGACTATCATTTGATATAGAATCTTTTCTTTGCTTATTGAATGAACTGATATTTTGGCGTTGCTGCTCAAATGGTAAGTTTGGATCTACAGTCACAATTTGCCATAATCCCCAACCTACCTTTTGAAACAGTACCTGGTTCCTTTCATCTCCTTTCTCTAATGCAGTCATTATCAGTCTCCTCTTTTTCGAAGATGACATATCTTGAAATTGTGGGACCTCTTCACTTAGTAATTGGGTTATATGTCTCATTGCTAATGGACCATGTGTTTTTAATAATCTGGACAGTACACTTGGCTCAATAGATGACAGCATTTGGATATGTTTATCCGGACTGTTAGTGTCATTCGAATTAATAACATGCTGTGATACATCTTTTTGAATATGATTGTTCATGATAACCAAAAAAAAAAAAAATAATTGTTCTATTGTACAAGCAGTCGTTTGTTTTTTTTTTTCAGTTTAGTCTATATATGTATATGCGTGTCTGTGTCTAATTAGTTTTGGAACTCAGTCCGTCAATGATATATTGATTACCAAATAGAAGAACAGGTGTGTATTTTGAGAGTAAATATTTTATAGATGGAATTTAATGTTGCGATATATAATTATTTCTAGTGTCTTGGCCATTTTGACACATCCTTGAATATAAATAGAAATGCTTCAAGTAAGAATAGTTCGAATCGAATGTTGTGCACGTCTCTTTTGCTGTTGTTTGACACACTCAGAGTGCCAATAACAACAACTACTACTACTACTTGGCTGCTAAAGCCAGGCCACGTTTTTTTTTCTTTTCTTTTCTTTTCCGCTACCAACCGACAGCCTTTTCCCATTTTTTTGGACTCTCGAAAGGCAACAGATGTCATGTGTCATTTTGTTTTCTTTTTTTGTTTTTTCGTTTTTTGGGATGGAGCCGGGGAGGGGTGGGCGTTCGAATCCCGAGTGCGGTCTCAGGCGTGCAAATCACATCATCGAAAGCAAAGAGAGACAGGTACAAAAATATGTTGATAGATAATTTGTGTGTGCACATGTTATCTTTCAACTAATCCACTCGTAACTTTCTTTTTCTTTTTTTCTGTTAAAGATGAGGAATATTTACATTATACATTATATACGTATGCAGAATTGGCAACGACTTATTGCAATCTTGAAAAGAGAGAACAAGAGGTCGGTTCGCCAACAACAACAAAAAAAAAATAAAGAAAAGAATATATTCAACCATATTAAAATGATAATGAGTTCTTTTTTAATTGTGTGAGAAATGTATCTGGCAAAACATCAGAATATTTGGTACCGGGTTTATTATTAATTAATGCTTTCTCCCAATCACTTCTTCCTTGTGGCTGGAATTGATGTCCTAAATCATGTAATCCATGGATCAATTCTTCATGTCCTATACTTCTTTTATAACTTTCTTTTATATCCGAACTATTACCGATTGTAGCAATGTCTGCTATGATCTTGGCTGTAAGACCCCATACGTCTCTATATTTTACATGTTTTATAGGATCCGCGTTGTTTTCATACTCAGAGGTCGAGGTACTTACACTTAGATCTTCCATATGGTTTAACCATATTACATCTCTATGATTATCAACAGGATAATGGAAATGTTTCACATTCCATTTTAATCCACCCCAATTCATATTGGTGGATATTTTATTCAAATATTCTGGTTCATAATTACGTTGTTTCAAAGTGTCATAGATTAAATCATTTATTGGTATGGAGAATAAAGATGATGTCTCGCCTGGGTTTAATTTGCCAAAAAAATTTATCACATTTAATGGTCTACTATATTTATTCTCACTCGCACTATCAGTATCGCTAGTAGCAATATCACCGTCACTGTTATATAAGAAATAAACAACAGGTTTCACACTTAATAAAGTCTTTGACATATAACAAGGCATCTCACTTGATATCATTTCAAGTTTCATATTATACTTATTTTGTAAAATATTGGAATCCATGGGTAATCCAATCTCCTCCATAGCCTCTCTTCTCGCAATCGAATCAAAGGATTCTAATGGGGAATCAGCTTTCCCACCGGGTAAAGAGACTTGACCTGAAAAAGATCTTAATTTTCTCGATCGCTTGGTTAATAATACTCGTAATTCCCCTCGGTTCCCAATAAATAAAAGTACTAACACAGCAGATCTTCTACCAGCTGGCCAAACAGAATTTAATGGATAGGTACATGGGTTTTTAAATAATCGTAAATTCTCAATTATTTGATTTGGTTTCAGCATCTTCCTCTCTCTTATTATTTTGTCTTTTTTGTTTTCCTGCTTTTTTTTTTTTCCTTTTTATTATTGTGTTTCTTTGCTCGATGACTTCTAGCAATTATTGTAACAGTAACTTAATTCTGTAGAAATTTTGGTCGTTTTTGATGATTGGGGGATATTTCACTATGGTTAAGCTTGGCAACATCAATAAAAAAAAAGGAAACTAAAGATGTAAAGTACTAATATAATAAAAGTTACCTAAATTTATTATAGATCCCATGTTGAATGTTCTACCTTTTTTTATTGTTGTGTCGTTCGTGCAATTTTCTGTAATATTTTTAGATCTTGATGTTTAGGAAAAATATCGATAACCCCGCCCATTTTCCTAAACTCTCCTTCCTTAGAAAATTGTGAAAACAAATCTTGTAAAGTTGGAAAGAGAGATAATAAAATTACAAAAGAAAATGATACAAAAGCATAGAGAAGGAGTAACCAAACAGAAGATAAGAAGAAGGAGTAACCAAAACAAAAAAATAAAAAGAAAAAGAAAGAAACAGATCACTAGAAATTAGTATATATTACGTAGTTACAGGTGTTAGTTTTATATTTAATACTACATCTAAAGATATATAGTAAGTCTATATCTCGTATCTAGTTAAGTTATTTATTATTCTTAAGTTTAAGTCGACTGGTATCAGAATCTAGCAACTATAAGGTTATTGCAAAAATACACATATAAAACTAACTAGAGTAAATATATATCCTTATTTCTTATTTCTTGCTTCTATGTCTATAACATTGTCTAGTCCTTCCTAAAGTATAGACTCTAAAGATACCATTATATCTCGCAAGTTCATACACCATAAATAAGCTCTCCTTGGACAACAACACGTTGCAAAAAAAAAAAAATTTAACAAAGTAAATTGGAAAAATATACTAAACCCAGTAAGCTTCGTATCAAGCGATATTAAATCATCACAAAAAAACAAAAAAGGTCGTATCCGGATTCGAACCGGAGTTGTTCGGATCAAAACCGAAAGTGATAACCACTACACTATACAACCGTATTGCTTCGTC